>LUCH01000091.1:133911-290489 GCA_013368495.1 Paragonimus heterotremus | reverse complement strand
TTTTCCATAAAAATCCAACTGGGGTGTATGCAAACATGTATATGCGTTTTCATTGTTTGCATTCATTTGCAATATGTGGTTCGTTCAATATACAGCTGATTGTAAAAACGAACAAAAACGATAAGACTTGGTATTTTCCTTTCAAAACTCTCGGCTAATTCCAGAAGATAACAGTAATTCAGTTGGTCTCACTATCACCAGAACAATGTTCTTAAGCGAGGACGCCTCTCACTTCAAAAAGAAACTCATTGCATGATTAACGTTTTTGTGCGACATGTAATTCAGAATGAAAAATTGCATCAGGTGAGATGGTACAATTTTCTTAAAGGTTAATCCAAGTGCAGCGAGTGAAGCGCTCAACACATGGTGACAAGCTCGATGAAGGTTACACTGGAGATGGACGTTGGCTGAGGAGCAGGTTAAAATGTAAAGGAGGGGGCGCAGTTGTACTCCGCCATAACTTTTTCTTTTGGATCACGGCTTGAGCGACTGCAATTTAACGTGCTGTAAGACGGTATGTACAAGTTAACTCTGTGAACACCGTTCCAGTTGCAGTGTCCTAAAAGCGGTAGATACAACAACGCATAGTTGAAGTAGGTGCATATTTCACGAGGAGGCACTGTGTGTGTGGCGAAGTACGTGAAATAGCTCATTGGACACAAACTAACGACCAGTGTTGACGAAAGCTGATAAGCCAGAGCTATCTATGCTTTTGCCTGAGCTTTGATTAAGCCAAGCTAGGTGGCGCTTTCTAAACCCCTAAGACAAATGTCTTGTTAGTTGACCCGTGTAACCAGCATCACTCGAGCATTTGAAAAAATATAAGTGCGTGGAAGCGATAAAGCACAGCAACAAACCTTGAGACATAAGGCATTGAATTTGAAGGGTGTCGAGTTGAGCTAGCCTCCACTTCAGTTCCATTAAATGCAAATCGTTAATCAGAAAACCGTTGCATATGTCATCTTTTCAGTGATTTCCTACTGCAATAAGAATACTCTTCATGGTCTGAAATTCTGTTTGATGTTTTGTGATTTACCCTGGGTCTTTCATGATAGTTTTACTTTGTATACTCATAGCAGTTGAATATATTAAACTGATCTGTTCCGATCAGATCCGAGCCACGTGTTTTTCACAAATATTGCAACCACGAAGTTTGAAAATACTTAGCAATCCCCTTGAATATCGGTCCAAAAATAGTCTGTTTGATCATTTTGAATCGAATTACCGACGTCCACGATAATGCGATTCACGGTAAGAGTAATGAACAGAAGTAAACTGGTTTACGTGAATATAAATATTTTGAATCATCACGGAACATTCTGTTGCATGTATATTCTTAGAGAAGCCGTGGAAGATATACTTAATTACGTGGACGCACTACACTGACAAAATTAAAGTGGATTTCTAGAAACCGCAAAAAAATAGGTAAAGCTGAATGCCGAACAACAATGTTTTGTTGAGAAAAACTTAAGAAGATGGATGTCCACCATCATTTGGTCGTGTTCGTTGTATTACTGTACAAAAACGACCAGTGAAACTTGTCTGGGAATTTACTTCTCGTAAGGACGAAAGTAGTAACTCAATTATACAAAAGGATAACCCCAGGCTAGAGCTTGTTTTACAACTAATAACGATCACTTTTATGACCTACTCGAAGGATATCTTTGTATATTTACTTACAAATTAATCCTCATAGTAAATTTATTGAATACTGAGGCTTCTGGAGAGACAGTAAACCCTTATATCTTAACGCTGTACATGACGTTTTACCAGGTATGTGTTACAGTATTAACCCACTGTGTATACCATGTGAACATTGCTATATAAAAGCGTACACAACTCAGGGGAAAATTAATAAGAGATAATATGATATTCAAGTAAAAATACATTTTCTGCATGTTTAATACATACAAACAGGTACATGGAAAGTGACTGCGTATTACAATTAAGTCTGAGCTTTAATTGGCAGTAAACCCGGTTGTTTGAAACTGGAAGACTTTCTGTAGGAGACTACTTAAAAAGTGATACTTGGCAAGTGAAAGTGTGAAAACAGGAACTTAACTGTGATAAACTAAACTATTTTGACTGGTACTTGTGTTTTTGAATCAAACAAAGTTATCCATGCGAACAACTTTTTCTGATATTTGGAAGATTCGCTTAATTGAAAACAAGTATAGAGGATGAGATACGTTGACACAGAGCCACCAGTGTGTACATACAGAGAGAGGTTTAAACGTACAGCCGATCTACAAATGCAAATAGGATCTGTGTTAGAATGAGTGTAATTGCTATGCTACTTGGATTAAGATAATGTATTCTGGTATACACTGTGCAGATACAAGCTGTTATTGTTAGCCTTACTTCATCATTGTTGCAAGTTGAACGAGCGGAATGTTATGCAAAAAACGATGTTCATCGCTTTTCAGTAAATCTGGGATATCATATTTAGCCCGTTGTTGTAAGCACGCGTGTTCTGTTTCGTTCCATATGTTTCCAAATGCTTTTTCTTCTATGCCATAAAGGTTTTAGCTGTCACGTAGATAGTCAGCCGCCTAAGTTAGTTTCCTGTTTTCTGTTTGGTCGTTAACCCGTCATCCTGGTTTCAGCAAACTTATTCGGTAACCTCATAATCAACCGCACTAGTCAAATTTTTCAAAATGCTTAAACATAAACAACGGTGATCGCAAGATCCGTAGTGAAAACTGTCACTATTAATTTACCCTGATGAGGAACGACGTTGTTAATATTGACATGACAGGAATTTTGCCGAAAAAAACGTAGAGTATCTCATGACCGTTTACGTCATCACAGTCAGGCCTATCCCAAAACAAATTCTGTTCATTCTACATTATTTCACGTGCACGTAAAATGTAGAAGTTGGATTTACGAAGTCAGATAAAACGTTATGGAAATTGAGCCCCAAGCACAGTAGTACCTATCAGTGTGCTGTGGCTTTTCATAAGTTCGATTGACCACCATCAGTTATACACTCTGAATAAGAGTAGCCCCCCAATATACTGTGAACATCAGATTAGGATAAAATTACACAACGTCTGCATAAAAGTGTTAAGGAGGCTGTGAGAAAAGCGCTAAATACACTCGAAATTTGTTTTTAACATCCCGTCGGCATGAAGGAATTCACGATTATTCGACAATGTGCGGTCCTAGATCATTAGTTCACTAAGGATTTGTTCCCGAACCTTTTGAATATAAAGCCCATCAAAACTGGTGTAACAACAGCCGATATTTTAGAAACCCAATTTTATGTGTGGAGAACCTCAAAAGTAGGACGAATTATGACTCGCCCATTGACTTTTGCTTAATGCTTCTTCAGGAGGACCGGATAGTTTATTTTTAACCCAAAACGACATGTAAGTGGACGATATAGACAGGACTTGTCTGATATTTTCGCGCATTGATACACTTACCGTCCGTTCACAGGAAATGTTTTCAGGCCATGTCTCAGGGACCAGACGAACCAGACGAATTTTGTGGAGGAAACATAGTTACGCATATCAATCTTGAAGAATAAACCAGTCGAACGAAACAGTGCAGTCGCATCACTTAAATGTTGTTGATTGTCCAAACGTCCCACTGCGCCACATGATATATTGCATTCTATTTACATGTAAACTCAGCGCCATTAATATATCAAGCCACAACTAGGATGCGGACGGGACACCAGTTTTTCGTTCTCGTCGTTCTTCCAACTTATAGAATAGCCTGCGACAGTGTGCGGTGTATATCGGCTATAGTTCAGTGAACGTTCAATAAAAGACAATGAAATGTTACACAGACATCGTAGGTGTGTATAAAATTTCAACTGACAGTAGATATTGTTGGTTTTTGTTTGCTGAATCACTGTGACCTCTTTTTATACCTCCAGTCATACTCCATTTTCAAACCTACGGCTTCTCGCAACGTTCAGGCAAGGCTGCTATAGATTTCAGGGTTATAAGTTATAGTCCAAAGATATGCTGTCCTTCCAGCTGTGGTTGAACGATCAACAGTCTCTTCTCATCAATACTGATTTAACGAATCCACCTCCTCTGGTTAAGTTTGACAACAACTCTTTTGACTCCTCACTTTCGCTTTTTTGGCATGATGAAATATGTTTGAAGTGAATAGAAGTGGGTGCCATAATGGTTGATGGTGCACACGACAAATCAACATGTATCTAAAACAATGTTGGGGAAATCCGTGTCCCAATGAAGCACTGAGTAGTACATAAACAAGCCTGATAAGCCCGTATTTCTAACTACAGAAATGGAAGTCTGAACTTCAATGTGGCATACTCAAACGACTTGGAACACCGCAGTGATATATTTATAATTTCTGTGGAGCTAGAGCCGGGCAACCGTGAAAATTAGGTCAACAGTTTGTTGGCACATTTGCATTTGAGTATATTTAACTGAAAAACTCACATGAAAAACGACATTCATAGCCGCACAATCACCAAAAACAAATCACCCATTCATTAGAGGAAAGAAGGAAACCAGTCTTCTCGCGAACATAAATGGTGTTATCACTAATCTTGTTTACTGGCTGTTTGAACACGTCTTCCAAAGTTTAGTCATCAATCTATGAAAACTGCTGTGTTATTTCAGTGAATTTGTTAACCGACAGGATTATTTTACTTCGGCCTGCTTGAATGTTCCAATTTTATGCTCTCTTTTCAGCAGTTCCATGAAAATCTCCGCTACAAAGTCACCGGAAAAAGCATCATGCTCTCCCGCCTCGAGTCATACAAAAAGTGATATCAAACTAACCAAGTCTTCTAGTTTTGGAGATGGTTATCGAGTTTATTCGCATGCAGTTATGAACATCGCGCCCAGCCCTAATTGCCATACTCGGCTTTCATCCAGCCCATCCGCAACTGAGTCCATCGAAACGCAAACAAACCTTTGTGGTGCTAAATATTCCCCACTTGAAAACCCACTGTCCTTTACTGCCAGAAGATGCAGTCCTCTCCCATCTCCACCACTGGATCTATCTGACTTGGAATACATAACGAACTGGAGTAAGTACAAGTTTTTGAAGCGTCATTCAATCTACTTGCTTCGAACAATTAAAACAATAAAACAATGTTAGTTTAATTGACATCTGACAAGGGTTCCATAATGGCCATACTGAAGCTGTTATCGACTGTTATCGTAGTCGCCAAATGCAATACAAACATATTCCAGAAAACAGAGTTTAAAACGTGAGTCTTCATGTGTTCAAGCTTAGTTGGATTTCAAACTATAACTAAGCCATCCTTCGACAAAATTATCGAATAAGTTGAATCACACCGGATATATGTCTGCGGATACCCAAGAGTAATATCAGCGATAGCTTCCAGGTCACAAGTCGAAAAAGTAGACTACGGTGACTGAATAATAATGAAGTCCAAGTTACATCGTCATAACAGGTTTTGGAAAACGCAAGTAAATAACTGGTAGGAAGATAATGGACTAGTTGCGCTAGCCGTTGCGTATCACTTTGCTCATAAGCTGAAAGCGATCAGCCAAACTGACCAACACTTCGCTGATGGTCACTAAGACCAACCGTTTGCATAATGGGCCACTTCTAGAGATTTGCTCTCAGAAATATCGTAGAAAGTTTCGCTGAGTGTCACCGATATTAGCATGCTACATTACAAAGTGATATGTTGTGTGATTATCGGTTTGAACTCATGCTCAGGGAAAATTTACAGATTACTGAAATTATAAATCTCTACATCAACAAACTAGAAGGGAAGGTTTAACATTCTCCTTCAATATAGCTCCGCCCTCTAAATTTTGTGTACAGTTTTTTGCATACGACATCAACTTCGAGTGAAAACATTTCATCGTCGTCCGATAGGTAAGGTGCCCTCAATTCAGCATACTAAGGGGACACTTGTTTCTCTGGAACCTTGTCGCAACGCAAATAAGTGGAAACTAAACTTGCCATTCCCAGGTGAACAACTCAGTAATAATCAGCTGACAGATTAAACGATATCGGTGCGTTTGAGCAAAAGTGCGAAATTTGTAAAAATTATAACTTATCGATTTAATTAAGATGGAGCATACGACCAACAGAAAAGTGTGCAGATAAAACTATGCTTATCGCAAATTTAATGAAGCGTTGATCCTCAAGTGAATAAAAACTTAATGGGGTTAAAAATAGTTTATGTCAGAAAAAGGCATGTATTTCATGCCATGTTTTGTCAAACGACTAACATTCCTTGTTGAGCTGGGAATAGCATCGCTGATAAGATTTCCCATCATAAATTTGAATATACGGATGAAATGTCGTAGTAATTCAGCCTGTTCTCTCAGTTTTACTTCCGTGTTCATTTGATAAATATATACATATACTGGAAAGTTAACAGTTTAGATGATTTGCAAAGGACCTGTTTGACATTCCAGATGTCTCGCAATCAGGTTTCTTCTGAACATGCACACATGCTTCCAGTATGTTCATAACACGGATTTAATTGTATTTGCGATTGTGTCTTTATCCAGGTTTTCTCCAACGGTAAGTGAACCTACTAAGAGCCAAGAAATTATAAACGCATCCAGGTGCACGCCGTACACCCTTCCATTGAGCAACCTGTGAGTGAACGCTGCAAGTCATAATTATATGTCGGCAAGCTAAACAAAATGAGCATGACATAAACAGGATAACTAATTGGCATTTGCTCGCTAAACCGCTGAAGACCAACAACTCAGTTTTCCTTCAGACAAAGTGGGCAAAAATACTGAACTCTAATTTCGCTTAACCACGTTCCAGTTGATTCGTGGGTTCTTTATTCATACCAGCGATGTTGTGTTAGTACTTTGGTGTGAAACGAGTTTGATAAAAATAGGTGGCAACGCATTAGTTCGCAGTATATCGCACTGCTTCTCCCGAAACACGCTCCCAATTAACTAACTGTTACAAAGCAGTTTATGTACTGATAAACCGAGTACGTTTGAGCATGAAAATTTGAAAAACTTTTGAGATCATCAAATGAAAATACTCAATTTTTTTCAAAATGTGAGTATGGTTTAGGGCACTGATGCACTTCCCAGAGTCCTCCAAAATTCAACACCAATGGCCCTTCGTGAGTGTGGTTGTCAGTCAATCTATAAGAGGTATTCTCGTCGGTATTAGGGATTTTAAACTGCTGTCACGTTTTGTGTAACGAAGCACTCGTGACGCACAGTATTCGTTACAGAAATCTTACTTCAAGCTCGGGCAATTTGGCTGAAGTCGTCCTGGGCATACCGTAAGATGTTGTTCTCAGCTGCTTGCTACAGTGGCAATGAATACTGTGTAAGCCTAATTATTTCTCGTACATTCTAGCTTGTCTTGGTGCAATAGCTGTGTGTTCACTGTAAAACTGCACTATTTGTTGATAGTCTTACGAACGCTGAATCGAAGGGCGAATAATGTGATTGACAACAGCGCTGCCCCGAATGTTTGGTTTTGCTTCCATGCTCACAACACACATCGTTCTAAGGGGCAATTACTACTTGTTGAAACGCACAATTATGACAAAAAATGACAAAAGTTTTGTGGCGGAATGTTTTTATTTAATTAGGGGCTGCCATGACCAATGGCTTGCTTTTAATGACGGTTAACGCTAAATCAACCAGTACGTTATCGTGTTTTAGTGTCTAAAAAAGATTAGGCCCCCTTTCTCCGCTCGTATAATCCCGACATCATTCACTGTCACAGTGGTATTCAGTTACTTTTGCCTTGCCCGTAACTCACTGGTTTATCACTCTGTGTAAACCATCATATAAGTTCTGGTAATCCCGTCCACAATTAGGATAGCGAAATGTAAACGACCTTCAGCTTACCAAAATATCCTTATTTTAACCCGAACATGTGTAAAGACTATTGTTCTTTGAAAATAACTAATCGCAGATGTCCGTTCCTTCCACCAATTCACAGCGAACCACTCTAATAAATAATGGTCATTGGAGGTTATTGGCAAATATTACCAGATACCTGTTTCAATAAGTTATAAGTAATTGGCATACCTCAAACTGATTCAACTCACCCAGGCCTACTGACGCTGTGGTGGATTATTGATCGTCCGCAGATCAATCACAAAACTAGCCAACCGATTACAGCCTGTGAACAAAAGAATGCGCACCAGCTAACAACAGTAATTCACAAAATCTCCTTTTACCACGGGAATTATGACATCCTAGTCCAGTGAATGGATTTAGACTATAATCTGTCATTTGTTTAAGGGTCATAGTTCCGATTTCTCAAAGTATGTGGTGTTGATGATAATCGGCTACTTCGAACCAGCTGTTTACAACTCCGTCGAAAGTCACACAGACTAATGTTTTGAATAACCTCACCCAATTAGGTCGTGAATCACATCTCAGAACTGGAAGAACTGATTTACATAATCTTTTTAACTCGGTCAATTGAAGGAAAGCGAAAACGCTAGGCCTCCTCTATGTTGGAAAACGGCGACGCAGTACAGGATACATCTGATGATTCTTGCTTTGCAAAGCCAAAGGACTTCGATTCAAATGCACAATTTTAAATGTGAACCTCTGTTGCATTGGCATCCCCGTTTGGTCTCATGGAAAAACACATGATGCTTATTAAGTACGGTACCCTTTCAGATATGACTCCGGACAAAATATGATCTGAAATTGGAAACCATAAAAATCGCCTGTGCGCAAATGAAACTCCCTTACATCCATTATTCCATTGTTCCATTGAAAGATCTTGCAACAAATATCGTAATATAAGTAACAGTTTGTATTCTGCGTCATAAAGGTTGTGCTGTCCCGGATTCACAAGAGTAGTCAAAATAATGAACCTAGACATACTGATCCAACCAATTACAAAGTGGTAAATCCAATGACATTTATTTCGTTTTATTTTGTTTCAGTAATACCGCATTGAACAACAGCTTCCTCATTATCACTTGATGCACACGATATAATTGTTTGGCAAAATAATTCTTCACTAGATTTTCGGTTACTCTCAATGAAACAAAAGTTTTTATATCACATCAAGATTGGATTTGGGTCTACTTTTTCCAAATACTGATATTTTCCCACATAATAATTTAATCACGGCAGTCTTCACTTCGTGAAGATCTGCTTAAAAACCAGTCCAGATGAAGCGTTAAATAAGTGTTGTAATTATGTTAATCTTTTCCCCCTCAGGACTTATGTACCAATTACCACAGATTCAAACAGGCGTTCCAGTTTCATTTTTCGAGTGAACCTTGGTGTTATGCAGTTTGCAACAAGACCAATCTCGATCGTATTGAGTTCAAGCAAAATTAGGATTGTTGAATTTAGTTTATGCTCCTCATTTGCTTTCTACTTCTTTCAGATGAAAACGTTGAGAAGAAATCAAGTTGGATTAGTTGTAAAGTAAGCAGTTTTTAACTTCTGATCCCATTTCGTTTTGGACATGAAGTTAGGTGGTTGACTAAGCCATTGCACGAGTGGAAAGCTAAACAATTAATTAATCAATAAAACTATTCATATTTTTAACAAACTCTACTGTTACAGAATATGAACAAAGAAAGCAAAGAGGTCATATCAAGTTTTCCCTATTTAGAATATATAACTTGTACTGTTATTTCAGGTTTTATGTGTGTTCTCCATCTAGTAGAGGGATCAATAATCTTTCTAACGTAGGTAAACTGTAACTCCACGTACACCGTCTCCCCAAACTCTTCCAACCAACTGGCAACCAAACCCTAGCTTTCCATAATCATTGTTTATAAACTCCTTTCATACTTTCCGCAAATAGTTACCGTTTGCTCCATATCGGATAATCGGTAGCGCTATTATAAGGATGAATTTGATAGTCACTGACTACTTGAATTTCACATTTTACTCATGCTACTTTTGCAGTAATGCTGACTGTATACTTGGTGACTTTTGGAAGAAAATAGAACAAAACCAGAGTTCCGAAGGCACAAGTATTTCCTTACCCTGAAACATAATATGCCACGGATAGTGTTCGTTGTATGAACGGTGGTGACCACAGTCCCACAGGAGTTTCCGAACAGTAAGCTGTAGTAAAAGACGGGCTGTTTAAAAATTTATAACAGTTATGTCACACGTTGCCTAGCCCGCTTACTAACAAGCGTCGTAATGTTCTTCCAAAGTTTGGTCGGCAAATACCGCTTATTTCTTTTCTATAAAAAAGGATCTACCTCCATAATCGTACCTGGAGGTGCTACCGACAGACAGTTGCTCGCATTGCAGAATCGCATGACATTTATGAACAGGAACAGCGACCTAGTGAAACTATCGATGCATCGACAACCATAAATGCCTGAAATGTTTTAACACAGCTGGCAATGTCGAGCAAAGTAAGACAATTTATGCACTTTATACTTTGGGATAGTCAATAAATTTTTACTTCACTGTTTAAAATTATTAAAATTCGAGCACAACTACAAAATGTCTGTGAAGGCCAATCGGAGTATATGGTTGATTTTCGCCGTTGAGCCAGGGTTTTCGTTTTTATAATGTTGTAGCCAATTTGAAAGATTAGCGTCGGTGATACTCTGTTAGATGTGCTTCGAAAAACTTCGAAAAATTTTCACCCTGACACCCCATCAGATAAGAATAAAAATGGACAGTAAGTGTTGTTCATGTACTGAAAAAATCGTTGCGTGTCAAAAAGAACCGTTTTTAGAATCTACCGTTGTCAACAGCGACTAACAATTTTGGGAATCTTTGGTGAGCTCTGCTTTTCCGCTTTCTATGTTGTTCCTCTTGGATGGGCAACCTGTTGGACACAGTAATTATGGTGCAATCAAACTTTCCTAGTGTGCAGTGAAAGCGATTTCCGTTTTTTGATATTTGTTCTAAATTTTACAACAAAATAATTCTTTGTCATCAGTTTTCAGTTGAAGTTTTACTGGTGAAAACGAAACAAAGTTTCGGATACGACTACATAAACTATTGTATAATATCCGTCATTCGGCTGACGGTACTTCACTAAACGTAGAGAGAGTGACACTTTACACAGCCTTGGAAAGTAAAGACCTAGTTTCGAGCGGGAACAAATGACCAGACACTCACTTCCACTGGTTAACTTAAGAGAACGTAAATGGAACTTGAATGTTTTTCCATTTTTTAATACAAACAAGTTGTACTTACAAATATATCTATCATTGCGTAGTACGACGCCACTGCAAACATATCCGGACACGGCACAAATTTGCTTTCAGTTATTTCCCAGTTAAGCCATCACTCATACAATTCTTTTCAATCTAGTAGAAATGTAGTTTAATTATATGTTGGATCTACTTCTGAAAACTCAAGCTATAATTGTAACTATAGTGAAACATGGGTACTGACAGTCAACATTTCACCTCCTCCTCTCCAACAACCAACCACACTAGCCAAGACCAAAATGAGGTTAGTTGGGTGGGGTAAAAAGAAACGAATGGCAGTGAATAACACGTGGACAAAGTTATCCTCGTCCGCAATTAATGCTTGCGGATAAGTTTCTACACAAAAGGCCAGCACTAGGCGACTATTGGCGACAGTCGCAATTCAATCCAGGAGGTACGAATATGGCAGCTGTAAAATAATCTTGGTTAATCAGATTGCCTAGATCTGCCGAATTATGGCCAAAACGCTGAAAAAGCCGGAGGTTAGGCTAGTTGGGTTACACGGAACTATTTTGAGTCCAATTTGTTAGGTGGATCCTTGACAAAAATGTGCAAAAATTAGCACTGAGGTCCATTCCACAGCGCTAATTCACATTTCGTGTTCTCATTCCACCTCAATATCGTATACATATACATTACCATTAATTGTCGGTTATTATTGAAGAAACATTACAAGGTTTCCATGTCTGCTATCGACCGCATGCTTAGATTAACGTTCAAATTCATGAAAAAAACTAATCAACGCGTGACAACGAACTAGTGGGTAAATGCACGTGACCCTTTGTCTTGTAATGGTAAACTTGCAGCGGCGTGCAATTTCATAACATATTTGCGTCCAACAATAGCTTGAGTGATAAAGTTAGTTGAAAGTTTTCATGTTATTCATCGAATTGGAAAGCACTGCATTCCTTTGACCAACAATTACACGATGTCGGGACAATTATCGTTTCCTTGAGTTGTCATGTTTGAACGAACCTCGGGCTTTCATGAGCCTAATTAATCACAGTCGTAATGTATAAGAATGTGCACAGACGTGAACCTCTTGGAACCGATGTGGAAACGTATAGGTCAGGGAACATGCTGGACAGATGTTTCAGTCTGGTTAAGCTCAACAGCTCCATGCACGCTCATTAATCTAACCGACGTTTAGTAAATAATGGTTAGACTGCTTGTGTTGACACGCATTTAAAGGGTCACACAATTAAAGCTGTCGATCTGGTGCAGTTTTTAAGAAAAATAAGAAGAATCTTTATAAACGATGGCTAGCTGGATTTATTTTTGTGTATCTTGCACACAGAGTAGATGAATATTCTGGTAACCAGCAATAAACAATAGCTTGTATCATGTTACGGTATCACACGTGAAAGCACGTCGGATAGAGCAATGTTTAGAATAAGCTGTGCATACTTTCGAAGCCAAGTTATGCGTTTGTCGGTTTAATATCTGACACAGTCACTGTCAGTGGTCTTAATATTTATGACGAAATTGAGCGCTTATAACTATCCTGCTTAGAAAACATCGTTGTCTACCTAGACTTCTCCCTCGTCAAACGCTGCATATCAGTCTACTACTGTCTATTATTCTGTTGACAGTAATAGTCCTGCCGAGTTCTATGTGATAATCGGCCACTGCTGAGCAGCCATCTGTTCGTCTCTACTCAAGAACGATAATGGCTTATCAATATATAATGTGGCGTGGGAATATGATTGTCTGTCCTATTCCATAAAAACTGCAAACCATGCTGGCGACCTACGCCTGTACAGGGTAACAGACAACGTGTATGAGTTTTAGCTGTAATGACGTCTCGTGATTTATTTCAGATGACAGTCACTAAGAGTTTACCTAAAATTATTGCGATTCGAAAGAAAAACACAAACCTCGTCTCAGCCTGATGCCCGGAGTTAATACTCACGGTGAGGTTTGACAATTGCCGAGCATATCGAATATATTACCGGATAACGTGAAACTATGAATTTGATAGTTTCTGCTCTGTTCATCAAGGATACTTGAAATACCAGTATATCGGCAGAATATCAAGCGCTGACGGCAAGCAACAACAATGTGGTTCAGGAATTCACAAAGGAAGTGACACTTTCTATGGCGGACGTCAAATGGTTAATTTTTCAAAGCGATCAACAGTTAAAATATGACAAATAACAGAAAAGTTCAAGAGAATCCCAGCGATCAAGAAGACTGTTAACAAAATGGGAAAATGACGCACAGTGATTGAATGACTCAGAACTGCCTCCACCTCGCTCAACGAATAGAGAGCAATGACGAAGTTTCCGAAACCACCTTGAAATGTACTGTGACATGTCAACGGAAACGTTAAGACTGAAGCTCTGTTGACTACATCAAGTCATACAAAAGTTTGGAAAAATTAGCCAAAAAGGAAACAAGGAAAAAAGGTGTTTTCAGATGGAATAACAACAAGCAACTACTTGTATCTCCGAGTGATGCGCTGTATAAATGCTTATAATAAGAAGTATTCCTTGATTAGCACAAGTTAGTGACAAAATCGCTACTTTCTTGCAGTAGCCTTGCATATTATACTGTTGCCTTAGTTTTTGTAATCGCGACGTCATTTGATTTGACTAAAAAGTTCTGACGTAACTGCTGTCTTGAACTATAAGAGGATATTATTTTTCGCTCTTAAGCGCTGTAGGAGGTGTGTTGACATCCAGTCCAGAATTTTGGACAATGAAATTAGCTGCCAGTTTTGTCAACTCATAAATGATAATTGCAATTTAGGGTCATGTATTTCTGTGGTTTCGTTTATACTGATTGGATTAACGGAAAAATTAGTCAAAACATTCCTCCGAAATTTTGCTGTGTTAGTTACCTTATGCAAAAGTTTGCTCAGTCAAAGCTTGAATTACTGGTAGTTAGTATGTTGTATTTAGTTTGTTATAAATATATGCTGCCTATTGCTTTCTAGTTTGGCAACCGAATAGTACTCAACAAATTACATTATAACATGAGCCAATAAACTATATTGAGGTGTAAGCCAAGCCGCATGTAAAAAACATTTGAATACCTCGAGCAGCATGCTTTGGGAAGGTTGTTTTTATCTTATCTACTGCTAAACACAAATGGTTCAAGTGACGCATATTGAGCACCACCCAAGTTTTTTTCGAATTCAGGTAAGCCTGACCGAGTTTTCTGTAATCATATAAATCATCAATTATGAACGTTATCCAAAAAAGTAAATTGGCAGTTTTTCGAAAGCTCACTTTCAAACTGCTTCAAGTTCTGGCGCTAAGGCTTGCTTTGGAACAGTAACTTTTTGGATAGATGTCTACTACAGATATGACCGAGTTCGCCAACAGTTTTCAACCTGGTTTGCACCCAAATTTGTATTTCAATCTGGTAATCCTGCGACAAACACGTTAAGAACAATGTCAGCAATCCAAAATTAGGAATGAATGATTAATTATGTCTAATTGCTCAACAAAACACTTTGGGAATAATGTGTAGGCTGCATGATACAGGCTTAATAAAGTTATGAAAAGAACAATGTACTGCAGTGCGTGTCAAATCTAAGACCACAGTTTTCTCCAAACAAAAGCGTATTGCTATTTTTTATGTAATGTCTGAAGGTTAGTGAGCTAATGACAATTTCATTTTCCAGATAGATTATTCTCAGTGCATTTATATAAAAACTTCTAAGCTATGTAGTTTTTCATCCAGAATTTACAGGAAACTACTGTTCATTCTCTGAGCATTTCTCAAAACAACACGAGACAATAACACTAGAAATTCCGTGCGCACTGTTGTAGAAGTAAACAATTACACTAATTTGTCTACGGGCAAGGGGGCCAGATAACTTTCAAGTGGCTGTTATATTAGAAGTCGACAGATATACCGTTAGTTGTCTCATAGATACACAACTCAATGAATTTTTCAAGTCTTCTTAAATTTTCCGTAAACCCGGTTAATACAAATGAAAAACAGATTGCACCAAATATACCAGGGCTGCTGACTACCCCAATCTAGATAGAAGGTCATTTTGTTGGACAATTTTTGACCACACAAAGATCTTAGCCTGTGTTGGTTCAGGTTAACAGCAGTATTAAAATTAACTCAACAGCGAGTTTTGCTAAAGGAGAACTCCAGTTGAATGCAACCAGCTAACTCAATAAGTCCCAGTTTTTCAATGTTACAGACAACAGTCTTCTACCGAGTATTCATAATCTACGTGCAACTGACCATAAGAAAGAAAAGAACCGCAAACCACTTGTCTATATGTTATTTACCAAAGTAAATAATGCGCTGCGAAAAATGCTATACTTCAAACTGCAAAGTTTTCTGTGCAGTAATCTGCACAGATTGATCCAATCTAGGTCGCGTACCTACTAACCGTTACCGGGTTTGAGACGGTGGAATAATTATAGTAGACTAATTAGGATTGATGAACACGAATGGATATAAAATGTGAAAATCGAACGAATAATATATCACCCAAGAGGCACCAAATTGTCTGAAGAATTGGCAAGTGTTGAATTGGAAAAGAGGGTGCGGAAATCTGTGTCACGTTTTACGTGTGCAATCCCTTCTTACTCAATGTAGATGATAAACGATTTCCATGGACAGCTTGAAGAACAACCGTACACAATAAGTACCTCCGTCTTACAGGCTTTCAAATAATTGCAGGTATTAAAGCTCAAATTGACATCACAATTTGGCAAACGTGGTGATAGCCGTCTGTGAGGAAGTGTTGTTAAAACACCGGTAAATCTATATGAAAAGCATATCTGTAGCTTGTGCTTTGCGCTGTATTTTACAGCTACATAAGGAATAATGGATTCCCTCTGGTTCAATAAGTTTTAGGAGTCAGAGTGTACAAAAATGTTGACTACGTTTCTGTCGCCTTCTATTCAGCAATTTATATACTATCAACTGTGTCAAATCGTAAAACAAAAATAAGAACTCGAAGGTCTGTGACTTATCTTTGTTTACCTCAATTAAAAATAAGCACGACTTTTGTCGTTCACCGAGTCTGAAGTGTCATGAGTGTTAGGATTGTATACGGTAGATAGGGATTTCAATTTGTCGTTGCTCGCCCCGGTACAACATTTCCAATAACCGAATTAATTTGACAGCATTTGCAAGAAATCATTTTTGGTTTATGCCCAACGCTTTTTGAAATACAGCACTACAACGTACTGAGGAATATCTTTCCCGTAATCATGACTTAGGTTACGTTGTGTAGTAGTCAGAGAGTGATAGTGCAACATAGATGTACATATCCATTACAGCGCACTACACTGAACCACACCAAGTAAATTCAAGACTATTCGATTAATTCCGTCGACGGTCTTGTCATCTTTTCCAACTAATAGCCACAATGGTGTTCCAACTAGCTTGAAAAATAGTGGTTATAAGGAAACTTGAATAATGCCAAATAATGAACAAAGCAACTGGTTATCATATATTTTGACTGTAGAATATCTACCTGCCAGTGTTAATGTTCAATTTGTTACAAGCCACACATTAATCCCATTTACCTGTAACGATAATATTCAGCGTTCACTCCATATCAATAAGTTATGTAAGTACAATCTACTACAACAAATCAAAACTGTTGGTGGCAACGACGAAACGTTACATTTTGTTACAACTAAAAATTCATGGTTTAATCGATGCAAACGCAATTACTTACTGATATGGACCGTCACGTTCGTTTATATGTGACATTCGAATATATTTACTATTTGAAAAACCATTTCAGTGTCCAAAATAATTAAAAACCAAACGTTGTTCTGAACATTTTTTATCTGCGAAAATTGGGTACACAGTCCAGCTGGATAATTATAGTGCAACACTCAAAACGGCAATCATAAGTTTAAATTGCCAACTTAGTTCAACGAACTTTGAGATCCGTTGAATATTGAAAATTACCAAAACACATTTTGGGTAAATTTAGAAATGTGAAAGTCGTTTTTTGTCCACGGCACGTACTGCAGTTTCCTGTTTCAGTTTATCGATAAGCAACTGAATTATACACTATAATAGCGTTGTTACACCTGACAGCCTAAAGCAACTTTTTCACATGTGTGTCGAATGTTCAACATGCATATTAGTAAACAGTATAATGCATCTCAAAATAGTTTCTATGCACAGATTGTTAGAAAAAAGGACGTTTTTTTACTACACAGTGTCAGTCAATATGTTTGCTGCCCTGAAATAAACGAGTGAACTATTTAATACAGTCTGTTTCCTGCCACACCGCTGCTGTAGATTCCACCAACTTCTGTAGACCATTTATCTCTGAACAAAAGAAAGCTCATGTATTCTTCCTCTGTTTAAAAGACACGGAAACTCATTAACAAATTCCTAACGAATCCCTTAAGCAATTACACTGAGGAGAAGAGTTATCGCTGAGCACAAGTTCGCTGGGACTGTATTTGAGTTGGTTAAGGTTTTCGCTGCATAACAAAATTAATGATGACGCTTGTATTTTTAGGCATTTAACCCTCAATTTTCAAAATATATTCAGTAAATGCGTTTGAATGTTGTAAGCTTGGTACACACTGAGAAAGTTCTTTTAATATTATCAATCAACGAACCCCATTGGTTCGAATATATTTACAAAAGAAAAGTTGTGATTGGTTCGCTGGGTTTCCACAGTTTGGAGCGATCATGAGTGCGAATATATTTTATCCTTGTTTTAAAAACTAACGTCGTGTAAACAATTGAAATTCGCATAGCAATTGAAGTGAGTTATCGTTCTGGAAACCTACCAAACGATGAAAATCAAACCATAGAATGAGTGGAAAGCAAGGCAAAGGTGTGTTAGTTCGTAATAAACTTCGGATGCTAAAGAGGAACAACACAATGCATATCGACTTTGTAATCGCACCGCCGGAGAAGCCAGAGGTATGAATCAATTTTCTTAAATAGAATATGGTGGAACTATTGAAACTATATGAAAGGGTGTACTCTAAAATTATAAAAAGACAACATTTTTGCATCCCTTCTATGAGTTCAGCATAATTTATAGTTAGAACACTTCAATTTGACTAGATGCATTTGATTCGAGTTTATATTGTTTGGGTTTGGTAATTGGCTATTATAATTAGGTGTTGAGTGTCTAAAAACTAGTTACCTTTTATTCTGAAGACTGTTCTATACACATTCGTAGATAAGACTCACACTGGTGTCTAATTATTTATTTTGTTTGGTTTAATTTCATCAATCCTCTACTAGAGGCAAAAGCCTATTCAGTCATAAGTTCTGGTGAATTATGTTCTTTTTGACGGGGATAATCTTCAACAACCTTCTAAATAGTAGTTTGACAAATTGTTTATCAGAATTGTAAGTGTTAGACAGATAATAAGTTTATGTCATCAACAGCAGAGAAAAATACTCCTAAATTTTCTCAGTTGCCCCACACTTTTAGCATCCGTAATTTGATAAAGGATGAAAGGCAGCCATGTGCTTTAATATTATATCTAATTCATTATCTTTTCGACATAAATGGTTTAAAACTTGCCCGAAGTCCGGAGCCTCTCTAAATTCATCTCTCCCAAGTCCGCCATATTTATCACAAAGACATACCATCAAATTGGAAGTGAAGAGGTATTTTTGTGTGGACAAAATTAGATCGTTGCAGAGTGATAGTATTCTTGAAGGTTGACCAAAAGTTCTTTTGAGAAATGATCAATAACGCCGTTGAAGAAACCTCTCTTTTTAACGCGCAACTTTTATAACAGACAATTCAATTCTCTTTGGTAGACGGAGATTTTTCACCAGGTTTAAGTACATGGAACATTTAATCCCAACCCAGAAAGGAGCCCACTTTCTTAAGAAAACACGTTGTCTGTCAAGTTTTGCCCTCACAAACAGTTTAACTTGCTCAGTAGAATTCATTGTGACCCAAAATATGCTGACTTCACAACCTGCAGTGACTTCGTACACAAATATTATTGTAAGCAGCTTACGGTAGGCATATCCTCATATGTATGGTGTCTGAAATTTTGCATCGGCATTTGAGGTTCTCCCGCGTCATCCTGATACAGCTGCGATTCAGTCGTACTTGTATTCATGAGTTGAGCTGATTAAAAGCGTTCGTCTTTGCACTACTCTACATTTTCCTTGTCGCCGTTACTGGACATCTCTGTAAGCTTTCGGAGAAAAACAGCAAGTGTAAACATAAATAAAATCTGTCTGAAATATTCGTCTTTAGTTTTTTAATCTACCTCGGATCATTACAGCATATGCCGGGACGGACCTGTGTTTGAACAACCTCTGAATTCGTTAACGTTAACAGTAATCTCACAATTCCAAAGGACTCAGGAAAAGCTAATCAGAGAAGATAATACAATTAAATTGCAACTTTGAGCAAAAGCCAGCTTTTCATCGTAGGACTGAAACAATGAACCACATTAACAGTCACTTACGAATCTTAATGGTTTACTTTTTCACATAGTCATAAGAATGTAACTTGATTTTCGGCATTTCTTCCGAATTATTCATTGCTGTTTGTTGTGTTTAAAAAGACTTACAGAAATCAATTTTCCATTTGTTTTGTTTTGGATTGCAACCTCCGTTAACTAAGAAACGGGATCAACATGTTTTGACTCTCAAATTTATTACCTTTCTGAATAATCACGAACGTTTTGTCTATGGTTAATGATTACAAGTAAACACGTGTTATAACCTCTGTCGAATTTATTTTGATTCCTATGATTAGCATAGCCGCTAAAAACGCAGTCGCCGTGTTACTAATTTAGAAATCAACATTTGCGAAAAAATGACTGAATTTGTTCATTTCACACATAAACAACTTCGTCATCTCGAGTGTACACAGTAATGAGCGATCGGAATGTGTTACTTGTCTAATGACTGGACTGGTGGAAATTAAATGAAATCCGGATTAGCAAAGACAGGTGCTGATAAACGTATCTTGTTTATCGTAAAAACAATTTCCACAGAACTCGTCATGATAAGTTTGAATATGTAACAAATTGCGTTGAGAAATGGCCTGCAGCTTTACACAACTATCTTTAAATAAGCAATGGAATAGACGTTTTACGGGCCAGTGTAACTTAATAATCAGGGTGCTGACTGGAGTCAAAATCATTAAAAGCTAATGGAGAAATAATAGAATGATCAACAAAATTAGTTGTGTTCCAAATAAAATCCCAGATCTACTTGGGCAGGGTGATTGAATTAATTGATGGACATCTTATTTCGTTTTCAATTCATGAATGCATCCATGCGGGCAATCCGCGAATCTTCGTTTTGTGCAAAATTCCATCAATCAAGTCTAACGTAATGTTTGCAGAGCCAAAGAACTATTTAGAAAACACGAGAATGGTGTACAATCAAGAATATGAATTTTCCGAACTGACAGCTTCGTTTTAATGCAATGAATTTAAAAAGAATCTACTACCAATAAAACGGGATTGAGTTAGAAAAACTAACTAAAGGCTTGGTGAATCTTATATTAAATAATGCGTTGAACTGAGTGTAAGATTATCTATGAAGAAGTTTGTGCTTTCCAATGACACAGTGTACATTCCAACGCAATATTGTTGCAACATTTAGCATGTTATTTTTCTTCGAAATTATTTCACATCATTCGCCCTAGCATGAGAATTAGCTACAGTTATGCACTTCTGAGGTAACTTCCAAGTAAACAATTACGTTTAGTGCAAAACAATATATGTTATAACGTTGGAAAAACTTTCCCTGCATAACACTAAAACAATATTATGCATACATTAGATCAGTTGTTTTATGTAGTCGAGTGTATCGCTTCTCCATCCACTTGGAGACAAAACTCGTTTCTCGTGAGCCAGTGGACCAAATAAGTATAGTAAACTGTGAATACCAACTAAACCTATACAAACTTTGGGGCTGTTGTTGGTTGACAGACGAATAGAACGAAATAGGACCACAACTATGGCCTATCAGTTATGAAACAATCGCATTGTAAAATTCAGCAGGCAATATTCTGCCACGCCTAATAGTAAGTGAACGGGAGAATTTTTAGTCAGTTTCAAGGCTTCCGCTTATCAAGGCGAGTACGCAACCGGTTTGAGGTCTCATACATGTACGCACAGCCTACGCTTGAATTCAACCTACAACGGCGAAAGTGCGGTCGACTCAGCCAGGCTATTTCAGATTTGACACGCAGGGTCTCGTAGAAAGTGTTTCCAGTAAGCCATATGATTCACTTAATGATCGAGTTTTAGAGTTATTTTCGAGAGGTTCATATTCGCTATACATAGGTGTGTTTCGAAAAATCGCCTATATTACTATTACGTCCTCATTGTTTTGGTGGTAGCACAATGAAAAACATCTCGGTTTGCGCAACCTGCTTGGTTCGAGTGAAGGACATAGAGTGTTAACCCATTTCGTGGCTCGAAGTTGTAAGTTTTTAATAAGATTTATATCCTTCGCAACCCAAGAAAAAATCTCGGAAAATTAGTCGAAATGGAAGGCTCAGTAACTTGCTGGTTGTAGCAATCACACAGGTTCATTGAAATTGTCCTGATGATTAGTCAACCTACAGATTCAGCTTCCATGGCCATTAATTCACTTTCGTGGGACAAACTGAAATTAATTGGGACAGTCGAGTCCACACCATGTTAGTGCGTACTAATACCGAGATTATCGTTCCTTAGGTTGTGATACTTGAAACCCAAATGATGTGGTTCCATCACTTCTAATTTTGAAGTGTAAACATGTTTTGGGGAACAGTTTGTTTTCGGTTATTCATCACCGGGGCAACTGCACAGCATTTTATATCAGCGCGGTTGTCAAACGAGTAAAACCAAAAGCAATTTGTCACATAGTTGATTTTGTTCGGTTGAGAAACATGCTGATATAAAGTGTTATGCAGTTGGCCCGGTGATGAATAACCGAACACAAACTGTACGCAAAAACATCTTTTTGCCGCCACCGAATTCATGGGGCGATTAGAAACACTTCGAATTTATTCGTGTTCTATGTGTTCCAGCGGTCTATGCCCTGCTTCAACCTCTCGCTGTCAATAATACAGCTCACTAAGTGCTAAATATCAACGTTATAAACACCTAGCTGAGGTGCCGTGTGCAGTTTTTGCGAACCCGAACACAGGTCAAAGTGTAAAATCTGAAGCCACAACGCTGGCTGCAGTATACCGATCGGAAACGCCCCGTTTACTCTTAGAGTAAAGTGGTGATTCTATAATTAGGCGCCAGGAGTGTATTAAAGCTTTCTGAACACAATTATGAACCTTCAAACAGAAACTCAAATAGATTGGTCAGCTGAACGTTTCAGAAATGTTGGGGAAAATGATGTCAACTAGTTTGCCTTCACCAGTCAACTTTGTGTAGTCTTTCAGAGCTGCAAACCAATTCAAAAACCGTAGAAAGCGTTTAGATATCCTGAATAACTTTCAGGCAGTGGTGCAGATCAGGTGAGTTGCTTACGTAGTTGAACATCATTCATGCATCCCGTGACCTTTGAGCAGACCGATATTAAAGACATCAGTTTCTGGTGAGTAGTAGGGGATGTGGTTTATTTCAAATTGAACATCACCCACAAATGATCGCAGCTGTCGCATTCCCATAGGCGATGATATGCACTACTGACGAGCTCTAATGAGAGCGAAACTCTAGTCTAGTGCTTCTTTTCGAAATGGACCGAGTGGAAAGTCTATGGGAATGCGACAGCTGCGATCAATTGTGGGTGATGTTCAATTTGAAGTAAATCGGTTTCTAGCAAGTTCACAAAAACTGTCATCTCCAGAGTTGTGTGCTAATGTGTATGCCCTCCGGCCCACCACCCAGCAAGTTCTAATAATAGTTGAAGTCCCTGAATCAAACAGTTATTTGCTACGATCTGTTATTTATTTATTTACGTAATATGGACCTGAAAGCGCAGTTTCAAGAAACGGCGATAGCTTTTTAACACAATATATGGTATGAAACTGATGTTTCTTACAAAAACTGTATTGCAGGTGCCACACATAAAAACTTAATGTGTGAAGTTAGATGTTCAACTTAAACCACAACTTGGTATTAAGATGAGTGGGCATGTGCTCAAGAATTAAATGCATGCTATTTTTTGAATAGGACGACGAAAGCCAAGCGAGGTTAGCTTGATTAAGTAAAGTATAAGTTATATACATCAACTGATAAATTGAGCAGGACGGGATACTTTAGAGTCTCACAAATTCCACATCAAAACCTTCCTTGCAAGCCTACTGCTTAAACCCAACTCAAAGAATTTACCATGTTAACACGTTAGGAGAAAAAACAAATTACAAAGCCTATTTACCGGACAAAACTGGGACAGATAGCCTTAATTGACCTTCAGATGTTTGTAATGGTAACAAAGGCCTTTTAAGGATAAGTTCAAAACCGGTGGCTAACCAAAATGTTTATTCGGGGTAAAAGCGGGTTTTTACGAAATATGTCAATCATTAACTTGGACATGGATAATAGGTCAGACTATTTCTCTAAACGTGAGAACCAGTGCACTGACTGATTATTTGCTTCTATCGCATGATAGAACTGCCCGTTTTTGCGTTTATCCAACAAAGTACACACAAAAGCAGATTGCGCACATATAGAGAATAAACAAGTAGTAGAGTGAACATCACAGTCGGTAATCTGCACATGTATATATCTTTACATCTGCCTGAAGATATGTTTACTGATTGAAGTTAAGGAAATTGCTCGTGTTCTCCTTCAGAAGATGACGACAGGCACACTGTTCATCAGCAAGTCGGCATGAGCGTCAAGACATCAGGTTTCCTCCTTGTACAAGGCTAGATCACCAGTACTGTGGTCAACGTCATTACATCACGAGGAGGTAGGCTGTAATTCAATTCTGAGTGGTGGCAATTCCAAGATTTAGGGATTGGCTTTCACGAGAGAAAAACTCAAATCCCAAGTATTTTCTAGTGGGAAAAGCTGAACTGTCCCTTAAATAACTGATCTACGCGTAACTGCGGCTAGTTTTCAAAGTGGGTCAGCAGGAATACTCAGTTGTTCACCAGTTACTTACCTTAAGGATTTTGTTGTCATTCAGTGTACGCATGTTTCTAGGTTATATAGTTTACCTACACAACTTCATACATAGTGCCTACACAAGTCTTTTGTACATCCCGGTGATGGAAGATAACCTTTTCACTTGTGACTTAAGTTGTAAAATCTGCCGTTAGCAAGTTGAGAACATTACGCCAGAATTGTGGTTAACTCAGTAATACTTCGAATATCAGTCACTCACACTATCAGAACCAGCCGACTACTATGAGAGAAGAACACTCATGAATTATCTCATACTGACAGACCCCTCGACCTATGTTAAGTGATGGTTTATTTTTCCGACCGGACTCCAGAGTAAACCATGTTCTGTTTGGCTGCTGGTGTACGCCGTTAGACTAGAATTCTGATCGCAAATACGAAGTAGGCTAAATGAATATATTTTCTCAGAAATGCACAGATAACCACAGCACGACTGACTTTCCTGGTTTCTAGAATCTCGTTTATATAATGGCCGTAGTTTCTGACGCAAAAATATTATATGTTTGCCTTCATTGCAACTAAGTTTCCGGAAACTACGCAGTTCTTTTTAACTTACGTATTATTTTATACATTTGCTTAAAATTAGTTAGTTTTATGCTCCTTGTTAGTACTTGCTCAACTACAAGAAAAAATATTCCAGAATTTCGAAAAACACCTAAGTTTCCCCGCTGAAAGCTGTGGTAGGTATATTTTTTTATAAAATGTCGCATGCAGAACCTTTTATGGGTTGCGTCTGCGATTTGTTCTTATGAAATACATTATTTTCACTATGAACAGTACATTATGTCATCGAACAACGCAAGCTATCTAAACAGTTTTGAACCACCACTGCTCGATAACTCCCTCTGAGCGATGTGTTATCGTGGTTGTTCTAGGTCTATTTCCAGTATATTTCTTCTCCTCATTGCCCTTACATAGGCGACCAAATCAATCTTTAACGCTGTGTAGAAATACTTGATGGTATTTATAAGACTTACCAGCTGGCTTACCTCTACATTCTAACGGGTATTTGTGTCCACGATTAGGCCTCCGACTAATGATACCATCGATGGAGCTGATTGGTGGGCTAGAAATTCGGTCAAGTTTCGAACACACACATTTAACTCCCGAGAGAATGATGACAATGCTTAGTTTGTCAATAAATCGTTCGCAAACTTGGTACATAGGTTGGAACATTAAAGCACTTACACTTGTTCTTTGGTCACTCGTACAACGGAAATAAATTTTTGTAATGTGCGTTGTCCGCGAGTGAAGATACTTGATATGTGACAGTTGCTCCGAATATCTTACTTGCAAGTCAACTAAAAAGTTTCAGCGCACTGAATTTCTTTCATTCGCAAACCCTCCAACGTCACATAAGTTGATTCGTTACGGTAGAAAGCTAATGGTTTTCCTATGCAGATCCCACTGAGTTCTGGACCATATTTGTAAATAATATATTCCGAGCCAAGTTTTGTTGTTAACTGGTAAAAAATGTGCTGACAATGTGAATTCCCTTGTGAATTATATAATCACGAAAGTCAGTAGTTTGAAATAGCCGGAACGTTTTTTTGCTTACTACCGCATATACAATGAATCCGATACCACTTCACATAGTGAGTAGGGAAGCGATTATAGAAATTATCCACTTAAGCTGAAGGAGAGCATTTAATTTATGAAACATTTACTTCCAACAAATCAAAAAGATTACTCCCCTTACAAGTCTCCACAAAACAACTAGAGTATGGGCTGAAGCAGATGCAAGTTTTTCCCTTTGACCTGTCAGCAACAAAGCTACAAAAACATGGTACATTTTTTTTGTATCAAGCAATGAGGAGTTTTTGCCAATAGTCAGTAAGAATTGTCACTATGTCCAAGATATTGTCAAGCTCGTGAAGCATTGTACCTGAATACGAAGAGCAGGCTTTAGTCGATTCAATACAACCGCCATGGCAAACAGGAAGACTATTCAGCTGAAACAACGTCATGTAATTCAGAACCTAAAAGCTCTGTGGGTAGCGTAATTAATGAACCCAAAGTGTCTAAGGACGATGGACAGTGATGTTTCGAATACATAACCATCGTTCGGTAAAACGGACCACATACTTATTTAGGCACATTTCCTTCATTTTGGAGATTAAATGAATCGAAACTCTGCCAATAGTAACTTCTTCTCAGTAAAACTGAGAAGAAACTAGTAACTCCTGGGTCCAAATTAATTCAACGAATTCGGCTACATCAAATGCTCGTTTAATCACATTTGTTATTAGTTGCGTTTTTTTGTGCACACTGACATCTTCTCAAAGGGAAATTTTGTGTAAACCCACTTTATGCCCAGAGCAGTCTCCGTCCGGATGGTAAGCTTAGTCCACTGTGTCTTATGTACTTTCTGGGGGTAACTAGTTTTTAGCATAACATCGTTTGCGGACATGGGCATCATCAGATTAAGGGTTGCCTCATCTGTTTGGCACCAACTTCGACCATGGAGACGTAAGCTGACATTCTCAGTTCAAAGCAAAACAACTCCCCCAGTAAGTCACTCAGGTGATACAAATTTGTGGGACCCGTTTCAACAACCTCAAGAATATGATCAGTTGCCTCTTGAAGTGAAACATTCGTGAACAATGAGTGAACGAGAATGGACCACATTAGCTTGCCACTAAGATAGATGTTTCAGTCAGCGATCGTACTGAAGGAGTATACAGTAGAATATGCTTAAAACGTTTGTTTTTGCGGAGTTGGATTCGTGACTACAAATTCTTAGTGGTTCAGAGATTCGGGCGACATATCAATAATTAGGTTTGTTGTCAAGTGTAGTTTAAGATTACGTTTTGTTTGGCCTTCCATTTTACTGATAATTTCGGCCGAGTCTAATTGCCCAAGCTTTTTTTGGTTAACCAATACTGACGACTTGTGCACATAGGTATCTTGGTCTAAAATGACTGCCCTTGAGCCATCAGCCTATCCACCTACTACATTTCTGTTCAGGTTCTCTTAACAATTGCAGGGGTCTTTTTCTGTTAGCATGCGGCACGTTCATGGAGGTTACAAAAACATGTTAAATATGTCGTTTAGTTTAATCGATGGTAGTTGTCTTAATGTTGGGTAGTTGTTCAAACAGTAATTGAAACTTGGTTTCAATGCAAGCACAATTGAATCTGCATGATGATACTTTATAATGAGGAGACGGAGCTAATGCTGCTGTGTATTTAATTTAAAGATACCACAAGTACTACGAGAAAGCTTACATAATCTGAGAACCGCAAGCTTTGTTATAAACAAACAACAAGGGATAAATGGTATGAGTTCTTGGCTTGTTTCTCAATCGAACGCTTCATGGGTTGAAAACTGTTGTACAAAACCAAGTGATCTGAGTACTGTTCTTTAATTGACCATCATGATATCGAGGTCAAACAAAAAAGCATCGACATTTTGGGTGGCAAAAGTTGTTAACTTCACTCAAGAAACAATAACCAAATTTATTACACAGTACATCTTGATGAAGTACATGAAAGATCTATACATTTTAGGAAAACGTTATCCAAGACGGTTCTGTGGTCTTCGCTTTTTCCAAATACAACCTAACCAGTAATGTTCGTTTGCTATCGTGAACAGTTGTTTACTGATCACACTGATCTTTTCATAACAAACAAATGTACCGTCATCACGGACGCGGAAGTAGAAGTTGTAGTTCAAGGTGATTGACGTAAACGACATCCCGAAAAATAACTGCTATACAACGACTATGATTGACCAACTTTTGGCAATAACTGGAAGAACAACACATGTCACGGATGACCTCCGTTTAAAGTGGAAATTTCTTCTGGCAAATAAGTAGTCGCTCGCTCAAAACAAAGCAACAATTATATATTGTTTAGTTTTGTTTTCAATTTCGTACATTCCAGTTGAACTCTCACTATAATTGCACGAGTGGATGAGCAATTCTAGAGGACCACCTGCAAATTGAAACACGTAGAGAATAGAAAATAATTTGGGGTCAGTTCCCCTCGTAGGTCAAGCAAGCAAAATGAGCTGCTTTGGGCCTAAATGGATTAACTCGATTAACTCTCCCTAAAGTGCAACTACAGGCGTGACAAAATGTGTCCCTCGAGTAAAGTCACTATTAGACGTTTAAATAAATCTAATTAGTTTTACCTTCCACTCAGCAGTCGGCTAAAAATTTAAGGATGATTTCGGCTGCACAGCATGCATACACTTATTGTCCACTTCTACTTACGTCTAACTTATAACAGTATAAAACAGTATAAAAGAAAATTCATAGTTGGAAGCCAACAAAACATTTGTAGGTCAGAAGTCGAATGCATTTTTTCAGCAAAAGAAGAAACAGATAATTAGACGATCACTATTGTACTCAAATAAGCCACATCAATAGTTTCATAACGTAATTAAAGATAAAAAGATCAGTACTTAAACATAATTTTCTGACTGGTATTAAAATATGTGGTATTAAATACATGCTTTTACATTACATAAGTAAACGTTGATTATTTTGCTAAACGCGACAAATACAAAGGTGAGGAATGGAAAAAAGAATTGTTTTTAACTATTGCTCATTAGAGACGATATAAATTTCGTACTGCTTATCCAGTTACTAATGCTTAATGTCAGCAGAGTCAACAGACTACCAATGTAAGAACTTCTTTCTAAACCTAAGTAAAGAGGTACGTTATGACGAGGAGTACAAGCTGTGTATCCCCCACCTGTCAACGTACACATAACAAACCATATTTTTAAAGGTATGTGCATCACCCTCATAATTATTATGACAACTTGGTAACGTTAACTGAATCTGGACGTCAAAACGTCAGCACTTCTATGAATTCATGCAAACGGTACTTCCCAATGCATACTACACATTTTGCGGAAATTATTCAGTTCAGTAGTTTATTAAGTTAGTTAGACTACGGCAGTTTTGTACGCATTTAACGCTACTCGAAATGAAACACCGTGTTAAATATTAAACTCGTTCAGTAATCAGTGTTTTTGTAACGAAATAAGCTACGTCACTGTGAAACGTTAGAAAATAATACGAGTCCAAAGCACAAACATTGGTTGGTAGGTCTATTTGTTTATTGCCTGCTGCTTAAAATGGCTTGAGTGAGGATACTGTTGCTCAGTGTCAATTAGATTTTTCTTGTCTTTGTGCATTTGATTCTACTCACTGCAGCAAACTATACTGTCGATTAATCGGGACACAATAAGTATTTCGGTAGAAACGCCTATATTTCAAGAAGGCTTACTAAACGATTTACAGTTATTTAGGAATAACTAAACAGGCTTTTCTTCTATTTTGCGATTATCATTACGGCTAATGATTAGTTCAATAATTTCTAATTATCGAAAGCGAATTTTTTATCTATAGGTAAAATATATCCATACAGGTTAGTTTTCAAGGCATGTTCTAATTTTTAAACTGAATGCAGTTTGCCCAAGACACAGCGATATTTTGTGTGGGAACAAGGAGTATTAAATGAGATTATTTGCGATTTACTGTTGGTAGGAAAATATAAATTTTCTAGGCTGAACATTTTGTAGGTTTACAATGATTTGATTCACAGTAATATTGGCTGCCACTGCGTTCAGTTTAACAAAATCAACGAACATCGTTAAAAAAGCCTTATGGGAATATTTTCTTGCTCGCTGATTGACAGTGCTTATAGAAACGTGGAACGAATTGTAATTTTGGTTTCACTTGGTTTGTTATACTTTCCTGGACGCTTCCAGTAGAATAATTTCATAGTTATGTATTGTTTGGGTTTGGTTGTAAGTTTGTTAGTTTTACAGTCGATAAAAACTGAATTTTTAGCCTTTTTGCTTGCGTTCGTATAACGGCATAAATATTTACTAATAAATAAAGTTCACCAGTAACGATAGAAGGTATACGTCGCGAGATGTTGACATATCGTTTACTCTCTTCAGTCACGAACATAAAACATTAGAATATATAGGATATGCGGATAGCAACAACAATAGAAACAATCAGTGACTGGGTTTACATTAAACAAGGGTTGTTATCAGTTCCAGGGCATACAAACCACGTGAGTCAACAGTGTATACACACAACGGACTGGACGGAGAGTATCGATTAACATTGCTTCGGAGAAGGCTAGCAACTTCGGATTTCGATTGCGTAACAACATTTGAAACGAATTGGCGGGATCGACAACGCGACCTGTTCCCATAATGTGCCTTGCTATGGGTGAGGTCGGATTTCGTCTCACTTCCTCTCTGTTGCCGTTGCCTGTTGCGTCATGACTCGAGCTAACCACTCAGGCGTATGTTCAGCCGTTCTTTGTCGTAAGCACCAATCTGTTCTGCCGATATAGACGTCACCGCAACTGCAAGTGAACTGATAGATAACAAGTGGGACAGAACATTTTGGTAGGACACAGCTGTGAATAGGCTGAGCGACACTCCTAGTTTTAAGTAGCAATCGCAATTCAGCCGCAGGGTATGTATGAGTTAGAGCGGACTGCAAATTTCGACTTACATCAGTTGTGATATGATCACCTTTGAAAGGAAGGTTCAAAAAGGCTTGCAGTTAGAGACCTTACTTACGACAATCCTGATCAGTTTTTTTCTGGCTGTGAATACCGATGAACTTCTCAGGATAGCCGTTCTCGAGCAACACTTTCTTTAATCTCTCCTCCTGTCCTTGCAAGCAGTCATCGGTGCAGATCTCCCGGGCTCTATTAAAAACAGGGTTCTCACCAGTCCTCACTAATAAGTAACTGGTGCAAAAGAAGAAAAATTTGAACACTAGCCGCTCCAAATGGCCTTGTAGTGCACAGCGTTATAGTGAGCCATTCTGTCGTCTGGTGACTGAAATGTCTAGGAAAGATAAACTGTTGTTTGATTCTTCTTCATGAGAAACGGAACGATTAGGATGAGCAGAATTAAAAAATCTTAAAGGTGAAACAAAATGAATATTTCAAATTGAACATCACCCACAATTGATCGCAACTGTCACATTCCTATAGACTTTGCAGTCGGCCCCTTTCGAAAAGAAGCATTAGACTCGAGTTTCACTCTCATTAGAGCTCGTCAGTACTGCATATCATCGCCACATCGCGACAGCTGCGATCAATTGTGAGTGATGTTCAATTTGAAATTAACCAAATCCCCGACTACTCATCAGTAATCCAAAATGAATATTAGTGATACAAATCAAAATATCATCTGCACATCGCTTATAGAGGTTAACGCCATCTATAGTATCAGATAATTTTAACTCAGCTGTTTCTAAAAATATATCTGCAAGTGTTGGGCCCAGTGGACTACCCACTGCTACATCATCGACTTGCTTATGAGATGATCCCTCAAATTCGAAATAGATGTTCTCTTTACATAAAAGTATAAGTTCCCTGAGATTATCAATTGGGAGACAGGTAAATTTTGATGAGAAATAAAATCGCATGAAAAGTCAACTGTCTCTCGAAAGAAAGCATTTGTAAATAAGTATTCAACTTCGATATAAAACACGTTATGTTAACTCACTTATACGTTCTATAAAATTTGTACCAGATTGAAAGAATCGTTTACACAGGGATGTGAAATTCTGACGGGTGAGATGTAGAGTATCAACAAGCCATCTGACAAGCTTGTGGTACAAGGAGTTGTCTATGCATAAGATTGGTCTTAATGAGACGCCACATTTTTGTGTTTTTGGAACACCTCTTAACTGAGGTATGCGCGTTCCGGTTGGCTTCATCTGTTTATACTGCAGTCCTGAAATGTATTAATGTAGTAGTAAGAATTGGAGCTTCCTGGAAATCTGTTCATATAGGTTCTCAAATTGTACTTGTGTCTGTAATCGGTTGACTCTTTTAGGAAGAATTTTAGATTTCAGTCCAAAGGATAAAACCTCCAAATTTGTTCGCGTAAACTGAGTTGACGATAGATTCTGTATTACGTGTTTTCAGCCATCTGCAGGTAGCAAGCACTGCGTCCGAACGCTACAAAATTCTATGAAGACTTTGCAGGATCTTGGTTCTAGTATTCTTCAGTATGATTCTCACCAAATTCTCAAACTTGATACGGCATATCAGCGATAGATTGTTAAGTGCAGACGTGAAACTTCGTTGAGTCTGTAGATTTGTTCAGCCTTTTCTGTGAAGCGTCGCTTTGTGAGGTTGCAAGCCTTGTTACTATTAATAAATGAAGCGGTATTATGGGGTGGCAATGCTTATTGTAATGAATCGGTGGATAGAAACTGAAGTGATTCATTACAAAAATTGCTTTCTTGAAGATAAACATTATTCCACGAGTCCGATGTTGAAAACGAACATGTCTATCACGGTAGACAATATTGGATTAGAATAATTATTTTATTCAACTTCCCAAATTTGCTTTTATGTTAACTGCACGGGTAGTTTGACTGTATTAGCAAACTAAACGCATTATTATGGGAACTTACACCTCACGCTTTCACACACGTTTGCGAAGTTAGATGAGAATTCCAATACCTGATTACCTCTTTCTGTCAAAGGCGTGTATGACGAAAACTGGAGGCAAATTTCACATCAACTATTTACGAAAAAATTGCTTGTTTGCAAAAACGTGTACAGCAACATGACAATTACTCGGTTGAAAAATCTAGCCAATTTGATTCCAATAGCTTTGTTCCCAGCGATGTGATTTCATCTCTTTAAGTAAATCATCTTAGCCACACTATTGTGAAATAGTAGCACTCCCACCAAAACATTGCCTTCAGCTATGGAAAGCCAAGTAGCAAAAGCAAGGTAAGCCAAGAGACAATCAGAAATTAATTTGCAGCAAGCAATGCAAGCATATTACGTGTATTCTAGTCCGCAATATTTTTTGTGTAAATCAATATTTAATGTACATCGGAAAGTCCATCTTCACCTTGACTTGCGTTGGCCAGGTATTCGAGTCATACTATGAATCGAACTCGAAATCTCCAGAATACATTTGATAGTTTGAATTACTAATTAGCGCTGTTAACCAGATCGTTGAAATCCAAAACGTTAGATCCAAGCCTGTTGAAACAATCTAATTCATTTTGGTTGCAAAACTGACAATAAAACTCGATAGTCTAAAATATATATACTCATTCGTTTATGTTACACACGCAAAGTACTCTATGCCTCTCATTGACAAGCTTAGATCAAGTCCTTTAAGAGTGGTCTTTGTGGACTCCGTATTTAAAGGTATAGAATCACCAATGGTTATAACACTATTATTTGCCCTTTGTATGCTAACCTGCACTGAAAGAAACGCAGCTAATTTCAACAGTATCCGCACTAAAACTACTTCAGTGTGACAATTGTGTACATGATTCAAAATTTGACTACCATTAAGACAAAACGATTTTATGATGAGGACACATTTAGCAAAGTCATGTATTTTCCTTCAAACATATATTTGTAAAAATAATTATATGGTCTCATGTTACATTAGAAACTGTTTGACCAAAACATTCAGCGGCATGCTTCAAATGGATTGACTGTGATTAGAATAACACAAGGCGTTTGGAAAAGCATACTTCCAAATCCTACTTTAGTCTAATGGGAAAGTACCGGTTAAGACCTGAGCTAGCGGAAAGCTCAACCAAGGGTATTCCATCAAGTTATGGGCAAACTCAATTTTGAGTGGGAAAATAAACGGACTTTCTGCGTTTCACTTACAATTCCTTCCTCATGCTAATTTATTAAAGGCGTAGAACTATAAGTTTGTCTGTCTTGCGAAATACCTGCAGGATTCTTGCACATCAGACAGACACACAAGCATAATGTGACAAACGTTAGTCTCAAGCGGATGAGTTTGCGAATTATTTCAAAGAACGAATATTATATTAAGGTAAATAAATCATTATAAAAATGGAGAATTAAGATGTGCGTAATTTGGCAGTTGATAGAATTTCAAATCCTTTTTTTTCTGTCAGTTACTTTGATGCAGTAATTGGCTTACTGAACGTGTCTTTTGCAACAAACCTCTAAAGTTCTGGTCTGCCCTTCCAAAACCTCTCACATAAAGTATTCGCGTGACTCAATGCGACTGCCAAACATAGATCTGGTCGCCACGAAAAACGATTTAAATTAAGACCTGAAATTTTTTTGCGCTTAAAAGAATTTGCTTGTTAAAATTAAGTAGTCGGAGAGGGTACTTATGTAAGAGCCGAGGAAATATTCCACCGAGACTGCAACTTAATCAACAAAGTGAGTGGATGCAGAAGTTCAGTTATCAGCACACAAAACAAAATAGCTGTATGGGCTATACCAACTGTCAACCTAACCGGTGCTAAATGTGAAACGTAATATGTGGGAAATTACATGATAAATTAGGGTGGAATATAAATGTAGCGCAATAGAGAAACGTAAAACATATAAACTTTCCAAATTCAGCATTCTCTGGGACACAAGTAGGATTTTCCATGCATGGTTTACTTAACGCCTGAGGGGCTGTCTTCCTTTCGGTTGATCGTGGGATCACATTCCTGTAAACGTCCATCAGGCTAACCTGTTCCTCCTGTCCTTCGTAGTCTTGATCCACTTTAGAAGTTCGTTATCCGTCTCCACGTGAAACTGTTAACCCAAAAAGTACGGCCTCCACCAGTCCAATTTCCAGCCGACTGCAAAACATTTCTTCTCAGTAGTGCATTACTTCTCCCCCACTACCAACTGCCGTCGTAACTTCTGATCCAACTTTGGTGGTGCTCTGTCTAGCACTGCTTTCAGAGTAGCAGCGAACACGGATGAATCCGCTCATTGTCCAAGGCTGGCTGCCTTGAACCGCTACATGACCTCCTGGTGGTCGGCTGGGTTGTCAAACGCAACCAATGGCCTCTCTTTCGTATTGGCCTATTCTAGCTTTGCAGGGCGTCTCCTCGCTGTGTCCAGCACCGCCTTCACCCAGCCCTTACCAGCGGCTACAGGGCAGTCAGCTTCCCACAGTCGGTCTTTAATCCGACCACTTCGGCCCTGTCCTCGAATTCCTCCAAGAACAAACGGGCGTTTCCATCTTTCAACGGTTGCGATCAGAGTATCTTCATCGTCGCATTCTGGTAACGGCAACAATCGTTGAGGCTGCAAAAGACGTTTGCCTACGAAGTTGCTTATTCTATGAAATCCCGTGCAGATTAGGTTAGAGCATCAGATTACGAACGCGTACACTCACTTAAACGACTGACGTGTACTTACGTACATTGACTCCGGTACATTGCCATTTGCCTCGACAGCATGTCCCCCATAGTTTGTACATACTGTTCCAAAAGTCGTTTCTGCTTCATCGTCTTCACGGCGTCCACCTGCAATTTGGTTCCCGAATCTACGTAATATATCATTCAGAAACAAAGTTGCTTGTTACATTACAGTACTGTTGAAAATCATCAATATTTACACTTGTCAGGCATGTGCTGTAGTAAATCATGTTTATGCAGTGTAGACCGAGTTTCTCACATCCATTTCAATATTTTGTTGACTATGCTTTGTTCTCTCATTTCTTTCGGAATATATCACCGAATGTTCCTATTTACATTGTGCATTTAAGTAGAACAATAATAAATTGATTGCGTAGAGCACGAACTTGCGGAATCTTTGATGGATATCTTAGTGTAAAGTCGTTGCGTTACACTTACGTTAAGGTACACTGCTATTCCTGTGAACCAGTAATCCGAAATCGCGTAAATGCAGTCTGAACTATCTTATAGGTCATGCTATATAAATCTGTAAACGCAGTAACTGATAAGAGCACCATTTTATTCTGATGATAATAATCGTTTACGTACATGGCTGGAGGTGTGTGTTGCACATAGACGAATAAATAACCTTGACTCCACAGGGCGAATTTTATGCAGCAACTAAAAAGTTGTCACTTGATCAGTTCTCAAGTTTTATCAAGAAATAGTGTAAAATGTCACACTTTCTGAAAAGACTCTTTTGAATTTGTCTACATTTCCGTCGGTTCTTTGACTAAGAGTCAATTTTCGGCATTCACTTGACCGGACTTAATGATAAAGAAAGTTGGCATTTGTAGAAAAAATTATGGTAATCGAAATTGCAGTATGTTCGACAGCCTTTCCAAGCAGTGTATGAGCCTAGTGATCCTACTGACTGATGACGCCATGAAGAAGTCCCCATTTCTGACACAACATTAATCCGTTGTATACTATACAGCTTACAATAGTGTGAATAACACAGTTGTACGTACACGCACATAATTTTGTAGGCCCAGCCTATAATCAGCTAAAGAAGTTAAGAATGTAGTCCATCATAATTTGCATTTAAGGTATTCCAATGTTTTGAAACCAAAGTAACATTTTGTGAAGTTACTATTCGAGCAATAACAATTACATCGATTAACCGGGGAGTGCTTTATTTACGAGCTAACACAGCTAACGATTCTTATAATAGATTTTTGTCGTGTATAATGCAAGGTCATTGGCAGACTGTTCAACATAGCTGTCTCGTGCAAGCTTGATCGGAGTTCACATACCCTCTTGTATCTAGGTTTTGCACTATTGGCGCACTCATATGAAGGCAAATTTTTACTGGAATGCCTTTATCAAAAGAAATAGACTGAGACATTTGTCAGAAGGCAAACGCTGGAATCAGTCATAAGTGATGGCCAATTTATGTTTTCCGGAATTCATGTTTTCAATCTCAAAGACGAAGTGAGCATAAAGGCTGTAGAAACTTACATGAGAATCATTCTCATGACGTACTCAGCCTCGTTTACTGACTTACCAGTAGGTTGCTAGGGGGCGAGCACCGTCGTTGATTGTAATATGAAATGACAACCACATCCAACGCCAAATAAGAGGTTCATATAAACCGTGAGGTAGCCGACGCAATATCCAGTCTAAAGTTTATTAACAGTGACTACTTCACGATGGGTCATTTTCATCTTACTGCAAATAAGTGCGCGCACTATTTTCCGAAACTGTGTATAGACTATTAATTAACTGCAATATGTAAGAAAACTGTTCGTTTTAGATATAAAATGGCTATTAGCCCTCCTGGGTGAAACGCGCTGTTTTGTAAGTATACGAGTTATTCAAGGTTGTTGTCCATCAACTACACGTCATCCAGATTCGGTCACATTAAATAATTCCCTTAAGCATGTCCTTTGTATGTAGGATTATTTTTGCATTTGTCACTGATGAGCAACCCAGGATTTGGTTGAATTCAGATGTGAACATCACTCACATTTGATCGAAGACTTCAGAGCTAGATAGACCTTTCATTCAGCCTGTTCAAATGGAAGCGTCAAACTCAAAGTGTGCTAGTCCACTTTAAGATATAAAATACACTCAAGTTTTCGTAACGTTATCTTGTTGACAACTTCGCCCATGACTTTGCTTTAGGCAACATTGGATTACCATACCAGAATACAGTCACTTTCACAAAGAAGTGCTTAGAAGATTTCACGTAATCAGATTTCATGAATCAGTGAGGCAGTGAACAGCGTGTGTGTTTCCTGAAGATGTGGCTGGAGTTTGACTGTTACATTAAAATTCACTAATAATGAAATGTGATGAGAGGAGACCAAGAATGCAATGCTACTTCTCAAGAAAGGCCTTCTGAAAACTGTACTCGTTACCAAGTATGTGACCAAATGTAAATGAGGAGTAACATAAAAAGAAATTTACCTGTCATCAGGTCTGAGGTTCTTATTGTCACTAACACATCCGTGAACACACAAAAGCTCTGAAATGTCAGTTAACCTCAAACAAGTTATAAACCTATTTAACAATCGCTCAAGGCAACTCAACTCTCTGGTACATAGGAAAATCAATGTCACCGAGGGACTCCTGTTAAATGTCATAAAATTTCATTCGCAGTACCTGAACATAACTCACAAGTCATCACAGATTTTGCATCCCTGCAGTCATTCTGCTAGATTTTTACGAACCATATTTCATGTGTGCTCTCGTCAAAGTTCGTCAGTGGTAGGTTTTCTGTCAAAAGCTTGAATTAGAACTCCGACTCCACTTCCACAGGACAACCGTGTCAGCCATCCCGTCATCGACTTCATATTATAAACGATATAGTTACTATATACAAAGTTCAAGCCATATTCAATTGCGACTAATGCCCAGATTGGCCGGCTGTCTTTAGGAAAGGCAGCAAATTCTTCGTTTAATTTGATCAACTAATTTTGTGAGCTAGAATCGAGAAGTACATGAAACTCATTGAACGATATTCCAAGTAATGAAAAGTAGCACGTCTTTTAATTGCTGTAGCATGAAACTCATTTAGCTGGTTAAAGCTTACACGTTTTCCTAGACGTTTTAGTCAACCGTTTTCAAAACACACCATATTCCAGCTTTGTTTTTGATCGAGCTTTGCAGGTTTGTGTCCACTTGCCACGGCCACAATCAAATTTCTCTGTTGGTCTGCATATGCTAGTTTAGTAGCCGTTAGAGTAAGTCAAGGGAATAGTGATCATTATTGATTTCAAGTGATTGCATTGTTATAATACGACTCATTAACTTGACAAAGATATTTTTTATATGGGAGTGATATAAGCCCACTTTGATCATTCAAATGCACTCACACTACCAATCCATATGAAGACACTAGGAGTTGAGTTGTGCAACGAAGCAAACTAACGAACAAAACACATATATGCACAACAATCTAACGGACCACCGCTATTCAGATGAGGAAATGAACACATCAGTCCTATAAATGCTAACACAGAGTAAATTAAATGCAATAGAACCACTCATTTGTCAGTAGTAGATGTCAAGCTAAAATAGCAATTTTCCGGATAACGAATTAACAAAGTGTTGGAGTATAAATTTTGTCCCCTTGAATATCAGAAGTCGATTTATACGTATCTATAAATATTTTACAAATCTGCAGTGTTTCATGCATTATCAATAATGATGTCAACATTTTTTGGACAGTGGTGGTGTGTGACAAACATTGTGTATCTAAACCAACAGCCGTTGTGAGTGAGTGAATTAACTAACAACATTTTCGTAGGATAGAACAATATTCGTCCATAACACATCAAAGATTTTCATTTGAAATTAGAATATTTAACACCAGAACGTGAATGTTTATAGTAGCGAGTCGTTTATTGCACAGAATTAAACAAGTTCTGTGTTTACACCCTAGATGCTGTATCTGTCAAATGGGGACTTTTTCTATTGAAAATGACTGAATGGTCGTCGAAGGAGTTCAATCAATATATATACCCGTGTTGAGATGTGATCTTTTATTTTGTGTTAACTGTTCGTTTGTCTTATATCTGGGTCTCAGACCCGCTCAAGCGCTCAATCATCAACTGAGTGTTGCAGTCTGTTTTTTGTTATAAAACGTCAAAAATGTTCCACTGCAACTGTTCACATTGCAAAAAAATCAATCACACATCAGCTTGCTGTATACCTGAATACGAACAATCATGACAGTTTCCGCAGATCACTACATTTTCAATTACACTGACTAAGTGTCTCATACCCATTAGTGAAACAGCAAGCATGTTGGACATTTAACGTTGACCAGAAATATATCCTATTTATTCTCGAGTTCATGCGGAAAAATGTCATCACTTTGTGAAAGTCAAACTTGTCTGAATTGATTGTGGACCATGTGAAATCACTAACTGTAGTAAAATTTAAAACTGTTCGTTCCCTTCAAAAGTTTGAACAACACCGTTATAACAAGAAAAATTGTAGATGTAAATATTTCGTGCTGACTCACCAGTACCATGTTTACAATAACATGAAACGGTTTTTTATGTCGAACGGCTAGGGATGGGTGAGATTAATAGTCGATTGATGGGTCAGGAAAGGTCACTGAGTTCAGGGTAGGGTCAAGCTCACGACCAGTGGCATCCGAACACATACGATCGGTTTCAGTCGGTTTATTGCGACGGCCTCAGCAAACCACAAGAATCTTCTACTGGGATGATGTAATAAGGTTCTGAATGCACAAGCCGGATCGATGAGGTGCCCAGTGGTCGAAATGTATCATGCGACTGCCGACAGTGGTTGTCTGCGTGTTTCAAAGACACTGACGTTCTTCAACACTACAGAGTTCTGCATACATTTGGGCATATGTTCCTTCATTCTGAAAATCAAGTACCTCCCGGTTCTGCCTATGTAACCTTCTTTGCGGTTATATATGAATTGGTAGATACGGCGTGAGGTAGAACCGACGGGCCGATCTCCCTTGACTGAAGGCACAGGCAACTTCTGGGCTGAAGCTGGTATACACAGTTCCGCTGCGTTGAAAGTCCGTATATTCGAATTAATCAGTCTTTGTGTTGTGTGATACATACTGTAACCACCTTTTGAAGGTAATTCTATGCAAAACTTCTTTCCCGCATTGGCCGCCTGTTTGGATGGCGTTTTCAGTCTACCATACCATTCTATGTGACAGTTTTGATAACCATTCGATTGTAGTACAGTCATGATTAATTCTAGCTTCCTCACAAAAGTGTCCTGTATACAGATTCGTCCTGCACGTGTGAACAACGTATTCACCAGTGCGCGCTTCCGATGAGCCCGTGTTAAACTACTAAAATTTAGGTGTTGACTGGATCACATGGATTCCTTATAAACACCTCTGTTGATACAGCCATCTTCCCGGCGACTCATGAGTAAGTCCAGATAAGGCAAACATTTATCAGCCCCAGATTCACATTCAGTGGAATTGGTTCATCATACGTGACTTCTGCAAACGGTTGATGTAAGTCCTCTTCGTACGATCGATGATTACTTTACAGAACTGTGTGAACACTATACGGTAGCATAATTGCGTTTCTACTATGAAAAAGAAGATGGTGTGTTTGATGCAAATCCACCTGTAGCATTTGTGCAGATTCGACATGTGCAGTCGCAATAAGCCTGGCGTTTTTTTACCACCTCCCGCTTATTCTTTCTTGGCAGCCGCAAAAATTGATAGGGATATCAACTTTCATGTGTGCATTCAGTGAGAAACACCATCTTGACAAGTTCTTTCCTGCTATCTTGTTATCTTGCATCTCCAGCTGGTCACACAGCGTAACAGATTGCAAGCTTCAACGAGACTTCGTCGCTTCAAAAATTCAAAACAGTTGGTTCCCTTCAAAAGTTTGAACGCGATCGTTAGAACACGATAACTAGTAGATGTAAGCATTTCGTATTGGCTCATAAGTAACAAGTTTACAAAAACACCCGTATCTGTTTAACATAAAAGGCATCGTTTCATATTATTGTCAATATTGTTTGGTAGTATATTTTTTAGTTATAAAATGCTAATTCAGTGAGTTCGCTCTGCGAACCGCACTATTGGCTTTCAATCTACTTGTACAGAATTATTATCTAATAGGTTTTATACTTTATGAGGTTAAAGCGAACACTACGGGTAATATAAAAAATATTTAGGCGACGTTGAAAGTGTTGTGGTTCGGTATTATACCGAACAGGTACGCAGCCTTAATAAATGTTCCGTACTAAAACGTAAGCTAATATGAGTTTTTGATGATAAGAACTGCACTAGTGTCTGTTGTGGGATATTACATAGTTTGACTCAGTCAAGCATGACTGACAGCCAGCTTTACCGTAAAGCAATTTTTGTGCTTCGATCAACGACTATCCATGAATATTATTGAAATTAATGCAAGTGGCACAAAACTTGTTACTTATCTGATTGACTGATGCCTCAGATATCGGTAGTTGCGCTTGAGAAAGAATATTTTCGGCAAGGAAATCTAGTACGTGTCACAGCCGTGAAGGTGCTGAACAACGTGTGATTACAAACCCTCTTCTGTTGAATCGCAGGTACACAGTATTAATGGACACAATGGGAAAAACGATGAGCGACCAACCACAAAGGTTTACACTGTCAAGTAATCTTTTTAGAAAATGCATTGAAACTCGCCTCCGATCACGACCACAAAAATTGTAATCCTCATGTGTGAGATTCTTTCACAGTATACTTCCAATCAGTCAGCAGTTTTAAAAACAGCGAGTGTGAGCTGTGCTGGCAATTAGTGATGCAAGTATCCCTTCAGCAAAATTTAATGAGAGGCATCTAGTTAGTCGCACAACAGAAACTGTTACGTTAAAGTAAAATCATTTGTTATGTTTTAGATGCCGAAAAGAGACGAAAGTTAATGTGTAATTTGGTGAATCTTTAAGCGCAATATTATAAAATCTGACCTTGACATGTTTAAGTTTAAAACATATACAAATGAACACAGTTGCAACAGAAGTACGGACAAAAAACAAACTTGAAACTCTGGCAAAAAGCAAGTGAATGATATGCTTGTAGTCGCGATCCATGTCATATCGTTTACAGTATTGTCTCCTATTCAGATTTCGGTTTGTTACGTAAGTTGAAAAGTACATTATTCATGAAACATACTGTATAGCGAACACTGAAATTTGAAATTTTCATTGGAGACCGAAGTGAGCAACTAGTTGGGCTTTTTGGATGTACGTTTGTGTCGCCGCAATGATGGCTGATTTCAGCGTGCGATACACAAAAGTGATAGTTGGGATGGTCAGTACATTCACTTCAATATTTTCTTAACGTTCGCACTAAAATGAAACTTAATTAACTGTTTGTTGAGCAGAACCATACGAATTTGCACAGATGACACAAGTACTAAAGAACTACTGTTCACACATGCGACATTCATGTAAAATGGATACCCGGGAAGATTCATAGACAGAGCCATGCAGTAGTGAACGGAAAGAGTCCAGCTACGTTTAGTAGAAAAGAAAGTCGTACACGTCGGATTACCTTCCAATGACGATACGTCGGCCGAAACCATCACGCTTAGACTCACAAATACAATTAATGCAATATTTTACGCTGCTAAGTTGCGTGTTCACATTACGCCCAACCCCACGCCTAGAAGGTGGAGTACCTGCTTCTGCAGCCTCATTTTGTGTATACTACTTGTTTCTGTGGAACCGGTTATATTGGCCGCACGACCAGACGCCTATTTGAACGTGTCCGGGAACACCATCCAGCTTGGCTCAACAATTTAATAACGAAATCTGCCAACAGCGCCATATTATCGCACCTGGTGGATTCCACTCGTAATGTTAATGCGACGGATGTATTTCGCCCAATCTACCGAGTTAAGGTCACCCAGTCGAGGGCGGTGAAGTGTAGGATTTTGTGCACAGCAGAAGCTATTGAAATTCGCCTGTATAACCTACCCCTGTGCGTCCATAAACGTTTCATTCAGACTTTGCATTTGCCTTGGCCATCCAACAACCCTGTTAGCCTGTCAAGAAACTGGTCAAGTGGGTACTTGAAGCAGTATGACATTGAACTGACTGACGTCATTAACCACGCGTTTCCTGTTCACTCACTTCCCGATTCTCTTGTAAGATGTGTGAGATAACTGTGGTGTATTTAGCCAGATGGTGAATCACTGAAAACGAACTTGTTTGCTACATGATATTTTTTATCACTACGCCGGGAAATTTTACGCAATTTAAACAACTACATTATATGCTAAATGGTTTATTTGTACCTTGTAAGGGCAGTATGAATATGTGGACACAATAGGCCTAGTGTTAACCTGTATTTATTTCATTCAAACAAGTGCTTATGCTTAAAGTCTATTCCCACAACCATACAAATCCCACAAAATTCACCGAATGAAGTACGGCAAAATATTTTTGAGGAACTTGTGCGTTTCATGCCTTTCTGGACAATATCCCATGAAAACAAGCACCTTCGAAATCAAACGATCATCATGAGGTAGTACATCTGCAATACCTAAGTGGTGAACATTTTCACGCAATTCAGTGCGTTGGTTTAAAAAATCGCAGGACGAGAGGAAAAACAAGCAAAATTAATTGAAAGGTTACGTTATTGGCACCGACATTAAAGAAACTCCACAAGACAAACCAAATCTGACCGTTAAATATATTGTTTCTTTAGTCGGATTAACGTTCACAAGTTCGTTCATTGTCAGTTGCTTTGACATAGATATAAATGCTTCCAATTAACGTCTGGGTAACAACAATGGCTGAGCTGCAATTATATGCTAATTAAAAAAATACACGACGATAAACGTATTGAGCGAAGATAAGATATTTACGGGGAAACGGAGGAACTTAGTGCAAATATGTTGATTGTACTCGTAACTTTGGTCGGTTTTGTTACCTGCAGTCTATCTTTGAAACTACCCTCCCAAAAACCTTGACAACGGAGCTGTCACTTCTTTTCAGATCACACCCTGATACAGTGTCTAACTCCCAATCTAGCTTGGCACATATTTAAGGTAATACCTGCCAAGCAAAAGCATAATGTGCACACGGTGTATTGAACGGACGAATTATGTGCAGAAAGACTACAGTTTGACCGTATTAAAACTGCCCAAAAACCGCGTCATTGGTTATCTGGGATTGGAACCGCTCATGTTTAGTACGTTTAAGCCAGAAGTGGTTAAAAACAAGCATTCTTTAAAAGCCCTCCTGCTACGTTCGCCAGGTGTATAAAAAGTGTATACAGAATGGGAAAATGAGAGTTTTAATTTCCTCTATCCAGTAGTCTTTAACCTATATATATTTTCACAGTAGACTGTTATGCGAGTTGCTGTTAACCGCCTAATCAAAGTTAAGTGAAGGCGAGAAACAATTTGGACGATGTCAGATATAACCAGTCAGTTTCCAGACGATATAGTTCACCATGAAATACAATAAAATTGTCCGATGTTACCATATTGCCTACCTAACACTTCCGTCTTCTGCAACAGTTGGTACCCATCATACACTGAAATAACGCAAGATTAGAGAAATGAATTCATTTTCCATAATCTTCTTAATCGCAAACAGGTAAAACATGAAACCAGCGCCAGCCGGAAGATCAGTTTATGAGCAGAGACAGAATTATCAATCATTCCATAATACCTACTTAAAACTGAACAGGACAACTAAGGCATGCGTAACACAACTTGCACGTCTTATGCGCGCCCATAATTGATTTATGTCTGGCGGATAATAAAGCTACAATGAGTTGGAATATTTTCACTGAGTTGCATGCCGTGATCACCCGGAGTGATACCTGCACCAATGCTTTATATCCTGTCAGATTTGCGCTCAGTGATCGATAAAGAGCAGCTTCTGTTAGTTGATGGATGGCTATTTTCTAGTTTACATTTTGGCTTTTGCAGACAGTTTTGGAGATTTACTCTTGCTTTTTTTCTAGCTGTCTGGCTGTCTTGGCAAATAGCGTTATAAAGCAAACACGTAAGTAACAGACTGACAATCACTATAAATCATGACACACATAGATGTTCAGTGATTACGGATAACACAATCACTTTCAATGTGTGAGCATGAGAAGGATATCTCATTAACCTACTTCGCTGCAATTATGAATCGAAGACCTATATAAACGGACGAGTAGGTCAGTCTCTTCGGCTTATCGTCATCTCAGCACGCAAGCAACCTGGATGAAATACTTCACCATGGGCACAATGAAACATTACAGTCTAAACCTCGAAATGCGGGGAAATGCGACTAATGAGGGAAACGCTACGCTCCAACGGCTGTTTTCCAAAGAGTGAACCAGACTATCAAGCAAAAAGTGCTGTTTACATTTCCGCTATACGAATACGTAAACCTTATAATCCGGGTACGAAGCCAAGTCAGAAGTGAATAAAACTAGTCTTATAATGCATTTTAACCAATTTCTACTGCAATTTTAATTGGCCAGATTTTTCATCAAACCAGAGATCATACTTTGATGGTTCAGTTAGACTTATTAATTGTGTTTTAACTTGCATCTCGACAAAACATGATTGTTTAAGAAACATACTTGAATTGAATGGTACATGAACATCTCCTAAAGTAGCTACATCAATCGTTATGTAAAGGAGACAACAACCATGCACAATTCATTCAAAGCACCACTTCAACGATTGATGAGCACATCTTTGCTGAAACACGAAGGTACCATGCCATTTCACATGGCTAAGACGTGACATCACTTTGAACTTCTCAACTTAATTGAGGCTTAATTAGTCGGAGGCCCATAGCCCTCTCTGTGACATCCGCGCTTATAACTCTTTTACCATCTGTTTTATTATCTTTCTCATGTGTGAAATTGTTTGTCGATACCAGAAACGACAGACTCTGAAAGCTTCTCACTATCCTTCCCAAATCCTTACCGAACGATTGTTAAATAACATGATGACGAACAACAGGTAATCGAGAGTATGTAGGACGATAGGGAAATTAATTTACTCATCCTATTGCAGCCTCAGTGATCGTGACCTCGTGGTCTCGCCGATGAATATATCGATTTCCGCGTTGGGGAGCCAACAAACCTAAAACTATGTCCAGGGTGGTTAGCTTGATTTACGGAGTGTTGGTTAAATCGGAAATGCTCTCTATTTATTTCTGGTCACTATGAAGATCTGCCAGAATTTCAAGCCTGTCTGGATTTGTTTAGTCAATGCTGAACGGGTATCGGGAAATTATTCATGTCTAGTTCTTAGTTTTCTAGTTACTAGTTCACTTGCTTCGTTTGCAACCGTTACATGCGACGGCAAAACAAAGCGGAGTAGGCCAAATTCGCATGAATTGACTCCTTTCTGAAAACGTCCATTCATCAAGAGACTCCGTCTACTTATAACTTTTGGAAGAACAATTTCGGTTCTCAATGCGAAAATAAGCCATCATTAACGATTATTAAAAGAGTTACAACTGGAGTCAATAACTTGTGTTGTGTGCTAACAAAGAAGGTGACACGTTAAATATTTATTAAGAAGGTCTAAACAGTCGCTGCATTTAGGTTCTTGTGGAAAATACCATTTTGTGCCGGGGGTGCACTCCAATGTTTGTTTTAGGGGTTCTGCTCCGGCTACTTGGCTGCATCTGGTCATCCAAGGGTAGCACAGCTACGCTACCGTAGCAGCGTTTTATAACCCTGATTTTTTACGGAATACGTAATTTGCACCAAAACAAGTTGATCTATGGAACGCCAGCCGAAAACGAAGTGTATGATCATGAACGGGCAGAAACATAAGAAGTAGACAGATATGTATGTTCGTAGCATGCTTTCTGCTACAATTTGTATAGTGTGGCGGAAAAAATCATTTGCTTTCAAAGTACTGCAATGTACATTTGAAAATAAAATTGTTTATTTATAAACCTAATCCTTACCGTTAACACTGCATTGTCTTGGCAAAATTAATCTCAGTTTTAGAGACCGTTTCAGCAATCTTCAAATTGTTGCACGGTAAAATTGGAACAGAGAGTAGTTATATGCCAGTACACTCGAGTAAACAAATGTTTGCATTTGTAAAAGTATAACTTCCAACCCACTGATCACAACAGAATCAGGTAGACTCAAGTGATTTCTAAGAGATAGGCTTAGACAGCAGCATTCAGTCGCTGAGATTGGTAGTTTTTTCTTTCAGCATTTGCAGTAATCAGCTTTCAAACACGCAATCGTTGTACCGTTTGAATTCCCCTAAACAGTTTTCACAAACTTTGCAACGACATGAGAGCTGTCAAAGTTTGGACAATGAGGTCACCTTTGAACAAGGATCGGACGTTTTGCTGACAAAACCTGCAGACTGTTTGCTGGCAGATGAAGCTGACCAGACAGTTTTGAATGCCACTAACAAAGATCAGGAACAAGTCGAGTTGATACAGAGACGAGGAAGGAGGAGAGCAGTAATCGACGAACAAGTTAGTAGAATGATTGTCATTTTTACTCAGTCGTCTGACTAGCACAATTTTTCAACCTTTGACTGCACTTTTCAAAGTATGTCAGTTAAATTTTGTTGAATGAAATAATTATATTTACCCTGGCAGAATAGAATAATGAAACAGAACGTTTCTAACAGTATAAAGTGTACATGATTGCTACTGGTTATGTGAAATGCATCCTTTTAGAGGGTTTATCAAACCAATTACTTACAACTGCACAGTCAATAACGATGATGAGCAGTACCGAGGAGTTGGAAGCAGATCAAAATACCACCTGTATTACCGCAAGAGGTCAACATTTTCGGTCGAAGCTGTAGGCAAGACTTTGTCGCAGCAAAACTGAAAGCCGTATGTTTCCTTAAATGTAGCCCTCCTGAGGTATGTTAAAACAAAATAGCGTCATTTGAGAAGGTAGAGTTTTAATGCAAATAAGTATTCAGCTGCAATTTTGCATAGCTTCAATTAGGTTATAAAGAAATATACCGACGTAATACACATGCAACTGTAGAACAACTAATGGTTAATAGATATATCAATTTCCATCAAGTTTTGATTGTCCATTTATCAGACTAAGAGAAATTTATGCTTGTCTTCCGATTTTCAAACTGTCCAATTGCGTGTGCATCCTAACGATAAAGAAACATTCGGAATGCACGAAGGAGCACTCAGTTAAACCATGCAGACTACCTTAATATCTTTCAACTTTAAGGTTCAAAACTGATCTGTAGTGTAAAACAGTACATGTGACTCGATACGTAATTATCTACTTTTCGTCAAGCAAGCCTCATCAAAATATAACTCAGACTGGTCCACAAAATTCAGGCTACCTGGTTGCACTGTTTGTGATGCAGTTCGTCATTATTTCTATACCTTCGTGTGAGATAAATTAGCTGTACACAAAATGTGGCTGTCAGTACAGGAACGTGGTTCAACAGATTCAGTGAAAGTCATCAAAAACAAGCGTTTTGTGGTGGTCTAAACAACCCTCTTCATCAACAACTGTAATTTGGTCAACTTGATTGTTTTCCGTTTACTTCATTCCCCAGAACTTAATCGAGGAGGTCGCGGTGGACATTCAAGAAAGTAACATGGATAATGGCAAAGCGGAAAAGTAATCACTATTCAACCATCAATGCTTTACTGTAACAATGGCTCAGTCACTTTATTAACAATGTCCATGTAACCCAAAATTATTGTTCACAAATACTTAAGAAGGCGTGTCGCTCTACTACCGAATCATTTTTGTTGATCAGTTTGACAGTGTAACATAAGTTGGTACATTTTTGTCCATACTAAACAGGCCCACCATCTTATGACAAATGATGTGTCTTCGTTGGCTGAACTTGTCAGAAATGATAAGCCGAGAGCTGACTTCAAGTTAAGAATCTTTATTGCCTCCCTACTAAGGGATCTGAAAAATGATGCATTTTGGACTTACAGTGTGTATATAATTGAACAAACTTCACTTAAGCTGTTTATGTGCCACAAAATAAAAGCAAGTACACGACTGATGAGTGGGGATTCCGCGTACCAAAATATTTTTCCATTTGAGTTGACTGAAAAACGCAGGTGGTTACAAATATCCTCAGACCCCTGTTCCATTTCATTTAGACAAGAATATGACCTGAAAGAAACAAACAAATCCCCCGTTTCTAGTGTGAATGTCTTCAGAGAACGTCAGAAACGAATGCTAAGAAAGCAGCACACCATCGCAGACCTAAGCAGCCGCATGCAATCAACAATGGTTCCACAAGATTTTGGTAGGTTCGTTGTGCATACAGGTTTTGTTTAAACGTTATCAATCTAAACTTCGTGCCCGGAACATCTGTACGAATTATTCTCAGGCTGAATAAAAGACGGGACTGTTCATGGTCATGTCTAAAACTAAAACTTTTAAGTATACAAACTTAAAAATTAGGCGATTCAAGTGTGGGGTGAAGTCAGGCGTGTAATATCATTTATTGAAATAACATTGATTTTTCTCGCAACACAGTTTCATTGTTGCACCAACTGAATTTTCAAAATAACCTGCGAAATACACTGAAATATTATACAGTATGTTTTACAACTTTATCATACTTACATTACTAAAGGTCGTTGCAAGTCAGCCAGCTGCCAGTACATCCGTAAGAACCTCTGGTGTATGTTTTTGTATCATAGTGATGACAGTCAACTACCATTCCATTTGACACACCAAAGGCACTAAAGTGATACCACAAACTCAGTTTCAACTATGCGTCGTAGTAATCGTTCATACTATTATTATTCCATAGACCGAAGAAATCGAGTGATCTTTTGTTTGATTTACTAGTGGTTATAACAGTGATTCAACAAAAAAAGTCACTTCTACTGCTGAAGTGGCTGGCACAACTATAACTAATAGGTATGCAGACTGTTTCGCTTAAATCTGAAACCCACTGGTGCAAAACGTTAGTTTAAGCTGTTTCAGTTTTTCAATGAGGAGACTGATTTGGTTCCCACACTAGTATTTTAGCAGCTAAAAAATATCATCACACTCCTTTGACCACTTTATTTCTGAGCAGTCGGTTTTTCATGATGTTTGTAGAGATAAATAGTTATTTCTGAACGATTTTCATAAAAACTCTTCATAAACTATTTCAGTCGAGTGTGATTATGTAACATTCCATTACATATAGTTAAATCTATATTAACAGCACTTTTACCGTATATTGGCGATTGAACTAGGTTGAAATCTGTGTTCACCCATGGAACATTATGCGTCCTCAGCTAACTCAAAAAGTAAGCTGTTCATTGATTCTTACCAACAAGTCCAGATTAGGAATATGGTAGAACATTTTTAGTTTGTTCACAGGCCACGCAGCATGGAGCGTTTCTTTAGCAGTAGACGACAAAATACACATCAATCGATCACCGAAAAATAGTGCTGAGGTTTTGGACGAGTACGTGAACACAGTCTACATCTAACCATTTTACTGTGCTGGCAAGCATAAGCACCACACTCTTATTGCCACTGTATGAAGCAATCTAAACCTGTTGATCTTACGCATCAGTCGAGCTACACTGAAACATATTCAACTAAGCTCGCAAATACTAATTTATTCAATGTTTGTCGTCAACAACCTCGTTGAAACAGGGAGATAAGTGCTATTTAATGCAGAGCACAACCAAATTGTTCCACGTCTGTCTATCCCTCGTAACAAGTTATCTTCTTACGCTTCTTTCAGACTGCTTACTTGTATAAAACAATTTTTTGTTGAGGTAGTCTGTGAACTGATAACTAGTTAACCCTCGCCCCCCCGCGAAAATGAAAATCTTTTTCGATCTACTCCTCGCTGAAAGGTAGTAAGTGGCTACGAACCAGAATGACCACTAAATACAATCATACCGTTCTATATTCATTTCAGACGCTACGATATTTTAACTGTTTCATGTTTTCTTCGTTTAACCCAATGTTTTTTATCACCAGACCCGAAAAGAAGAGCAAAGGTTTTCCTCAAACTGGTGAGTTGTTCCAAAACAAATTACCAGGTAAACATCTAATATTATCTGCAACGGTACAGAATATACACTGCGACGTCCAGTCTGTAGAATTAGTCAGCAACACTATAAACCAGTTAATTTGAGCCGACAAAAACGTGTTCTTTCATACCCATATAGACCGTGAATCTGCTAATATGAACCATACGTAAATAACAGTAGGAAGGTCACGTCATTAGACCCCATAGACTTCAGTCTATAGTTCGCTAAGAAGCAAATGAGAATACCGTGCAAATGTTCTACAGTAATCAAGTAGAGGTTTAGCAGTCTAAATTAACATAGTCAAGCTTCAAGTAAGAATGAAAGTAGACCAGGCTTGATAATCAATCCGATTTTACGCTTGATCTGTACCAATCATTTACTATACAACAGCCACACAACTTTTAACCGTTCGTGTATCATCCAATGTTCTTGACTATGGGTTGTCAAATGCTATACTGTCAACCAACCAAGGATAGAAATTTAAACCCGGTTAGCGTGATATTAAACGTAACTTTAAAAATTTGTTATGCAAGACAGCAAAATAGAAAATATGTTGAGTAGTGTCTACACGATACGTACTCAATTCACGGGTGGTGTTTTCTGATCTAAAATTGATATTCCAAAACTGGTGATAGTATTAACCACCTCTAGTTATAGTGCAGGATAAGGCAAAGCTAACAACCATAATCTGATTTATTTGAATATGTTTTTTAATTCGCCTAACTGAATATATCGGGCAGCTGCTGGACTAATCGTATACACCGGATTATATACTTTGAACGAAAGGAAATTTAATGGTCCCGTCTGTCAAATTCTAATCCCAGTTCGATGTTCCCAATTCTGTCGAGAAATAGTTAGACTTCAATTTCTGAAGTCAAAATTTAACATCAACCAATGTAGTGTGATCAGCCTACTTGAGAAAATAAATAATGAATTTTTGTTCACGAAATTTTACAAATTTTAACCACCTTCAGCGTTGAAGCCATCCCCACATTATGTAAGGCATTATTTTTGGTAGATAGTGGACTGAGATTAATGACGAAGTACTGGCTTCCCATTACTAACTTCCTCACTGCAGAAAGAAGAAAATATTGCGATATGTTAACATTTCGTTTACTCTCCTAGTATATAACTCGCATGCTTTAAGTTTGCGACTGGTGAGAGTGAACGAAATGTTAACTTATCGCAACACATGTCTCCTTTCTGCATTGGTCAAATCAATGTTTCATTACTGTTAATCCCCTCAGTTCGAAAGAGCTAGGACATGGGCTTGGCCGATCGGTCCTCAAGTCTGACGAGGGAACCACAGATCCTGATATACCGGTTTTCCGTTCTAATCCAGTTAACGTGCGTCAGTATTTGGCATTTAAACTGCTCAACCATAAGCGGTATGAAAATCTGAATGGGCTGGCAGATATAATTACTCAAACTAACATCTCAAGGGCATTAATATTGTCAACGCAACTAGGTCATACGATCAACCAAACGTACATCAAAAGCAACAGTTTATTATAGAAAGCAATCAGTGAAAAATTCGCTAACCCTGGTTTAGATGCAACAATAGAATGACAAAATGGTATCATCATTCTGGTTTCAAATAAACGTAATCCTACTACACCGTTTAGGAAAAAGTATTCTTCTTGTTCCATTTAAGAAGATGACCAAAACTATTCCGTTAGAATTTGACGCACTTACGTTGAAACATTTCTGCTGTTGAGCCTTTGGCAAATGTCTGACCATGCAGCTCAACGAATCCCAAGTATACTGATGGTCAACCATGTAAAAACAAAACAGTTTAAGTTAAGCAGCGCTACAACTTAGAAAAGCAGATCATGGGAATCAAAAGTGCTCCTCCGTAGTCCCTTTGTGCACTGTTATGAAACTGCTAAGGTATTCAACAGTCGTTTCACATTTGTTATTTGAACTAATAAGTATTTCGATTTAATCTAAACAGCCTTTTTCAACAAATCCTACAATCCATTGTCCCTATCTAATGTTTCCTGACAAAAAGATTGAACGGAGGTCTCGTTCGAAGGAATCGCTACTGGATCTGTGTGATGCACTACAGAGAATAACACCTTCGACCTTTCAAGATCACTACATTGAATCCTTCCGAGTGAGTTTTGATCATTCAAAATACACGATCATCCTAATGTCAATCTATTATGATAAAGTCATGATGTTTCAATTGAATTGAGTAGTGAAATTACAATATAATCTCCCATTATGGATTTAAAATTACAACACATATTTCGGTAGTGAACGCCACTCCATCTTCAAATTTAGAAAATATCTTGATCCATGTTCGATGTGCAGGAGTTATTTGCCAGCACTGCAATTAACTGTTACGAGGTGAGAACTGATTTTTATCAGATTGATTAAAGTTGTTTTCAGTTCCAAATTAACCATACTTTCGTTTGCTATCAACTTAAGTCAGTTAGACAATAATTTTGGGCACGTTTAAATTATTACTCACGTCTTACGTTGCAAGGAGAACATACCGAAAGAGTAAAGTTGAGTTACTACGATGTAAGTTCCACTTCTCAGTTATTTGCTGTTAGCTTCTAGCGAGAAGATTGAGATTTTCGAAAGGTAGATTTCTGCTGCCTCCTCTGTCCTCCTGTAAAGCATCCAGATTTGTCGTTGGTTAAGTGTGCATGTGTCCAAAGATAACGATATTTTATTAAATAACGACCTTTACAGGCGGCCCGAGACACTCACGTAACCATTGCTGAATACCATGTAGTCACTACTGTGTAGTGTACATGCGTTAAACGTTTACTACAAAATATAAACCTGGCTTTATGTTTGTAGAAAAGGTTGAAAATAAAATACAAGGAACAGTAACTTAGAGGGTGAGCAGGTGAATGAGCTTTGCACAGTTATGACCTTTTTTGGTTCATACCTCAGTGAAAAGTTTTGGCTAGAACAAAGCCGAAATTCCGCGATACGGTGGACACCGATAAATAATCACCTCGCGCATTACTGATTATGAAGTCTTTCAAATGAAGCGTACGGGATGGAGCCGTGTAAAATGCTGGTATTTTCTACACAATACATACGTAGGAGGCTTGGCATTTATCTGTACTCTTATTTTGGGTAGAAGATAGAGTTTGTCGAATTGTGTTTATTGAACTGTCTGGAAACCCAGCATCTATGTAAATGGCCATGTGGTAATAGACTTAATTACATAGTACAAAACCTGTAATGAACTGCTGAAGACGGACAAAACATTTCGCCTGAAACTAGATTTATCCCGTTCACTCAACTTTCTGATGGTTTGGTAAAACATTATTGGCGAACATTTAACACGTTGTGTGTTCCTAAGTTTGAGAGAAATTATAGACAAGAATGATTTACTGGCAACTTGCTGAATGTATGCAACAGGCGAATTACGGAGATATAAATAGAAATTGCTGCAGAATTGCTGCTTTACTTACGTAAGGTTCTTTCAAAAAATCCGTTATGTCCAACACGATTTACGCTGACGTTGATTTGAACTGTAACTAATGTTTGCTAGGTACTGCCTACCAATTGTCAAGTTCAAAAATGTCTTCCAAATTAACGGTAACCTTCAAACCTGATCCACAACAAATAGCACAATAGTGTCTTTCCAGTATGTTTAGACGATGCCATTTCGATTATTACGTTGACAATGTTCTTTCACATTTTTGTTTGTACTGTACTCAGTTGGCCTTGAAGCATTTCTACACACACCAGTCGATGCCATTTTTATGCCTTTTTTCAGTGAGGCTCAAATTCGATCATTCAGCGTTTATCAAAATTATGACTCACAACAGTGTCCACCAGTAACCTCGTTCCGCAACGTTACGTTCTACATACCCTTGGTTCGCTTAAACCATATGCTCAGCCGACCACTCTCCACTACCTTTGCCTCCATAGGTTCCCTTCAAAGAAGCTGGATCAATAACTCTTCTTCTACAGTTATTATACTGGATGTAATTAACAGCATTCCGGCTTATTTACCCCGGATGCAGTATCCCTTAGACTTACAGTTAGAAGGGTTTTTACAAGTTCCATTTGTTGTTAGTTTAGGTAGTTTTCTAAAGCAATGAACGTGAACAATAGTTATTATAGCAACCAACGCGTCCCGAAGACTTTCATTCCGTCCAACCTGAACAAACGTATATGCGCTTGCAATTCTCGGTAACATTAACAAACTTATTACACTGAGGGTATACTGTTAGGCATCGACGTGCATTGAACAGTTGTCAGGTAGCTAGTTGATTTTTGTACAACTTTTCAACTGCAAATGTGTTTTGTCTGCATTGTCCAACTAGGTGGCCGAGGATGAGTAAATTTATTCGTTTTAAGATTTATGCTTTTAGAAGAAAGGTAAAAGGCAACAAGCATTTCAAGGTTTCATGCCATATTTTTACTGCTCTCCCCAAGCTACAGCTGTTGCCTTTCTGCCAAAATGCTGATTTTGTTTGTATGTCAGTAGCTTTCCATTTTTACAAGTGTACGTAATCCTACCGAACCCGATACGGTAAAGCTTGTGTACTTGTATTAGTATACCACTTACAAACTTGAAACTACGTGCTGAATATCGACTACTCACAGATGTGCGCAATGTTTTATGTTCCCCCTTGAGCTCTCAATGACCATCCATATTTGAATAAGTCAGTGAGAAGACGTAAATCATGTGATGTTTTCCGGAGTAACATTTCGTACATTCTGATCACACATGGACATGTAACTAATTTTAAACATTAAGGTAAGGTTCCCTAGGGCGGAAATAATGGCTTAAGGGATAAGACAGACGGACACGGAAATGACGATTAAACAAATGGGAATGCTGACTACCAAGGCAGCTGCAGCGTCAACACAAATTGTTTCTGAACACACAGGGGGGGTTATAACGTCTGATAGCCAAAGACTCAGTAAACTGGACGATACGCTTCCGGTGACTTCGAAAAATCACAGAGAATGCGTCACAAACCTTGACTCTGTGTCCTGTTTGGATTAGGTGTTTCGTTATTGATGATGCCGGGTGCCGTCCGTTGACCTCAATGCATGCGCCTGGCGTTTCTAGTTGTGTTTCCAGCCACTTAGGAACATGCTCCTTTATACGAGAAGCCAGCTGACGGTTTGTCCTCCCTATGTAGCTCATACTGCAACTACATGAATATTTGTATAGATAGTGGGATGTGACAGACGTAGGCTGTTTGTTCGTAGCCGAGGAGACTGGCAAGGCCTTGATTCGTTGTATTATACATAGTTTCACAGCGTTATAAGATCTGGATACAGCAGCTGTTAGACGTCGTTTTGTCATCGCTGACCAGCCGTCCCCTAAGAAAGGGAGTTCTAAGTATACCGTCTTTTTGGGTACTGTCGTTTCTTGTATCCTTGGGGTAATGACAGCGCTATGTTTCTTTATAAATTGTAAAGGGTACCCGTTAGCCAACAACGTATCTCTGACTGTGCTTAATTCTCGTGATAGATTATCATCTGTGTATAGCCTTCGTGCTCCGTGAAAAAGCGTTCGAACAAGGCTTCTCTTATATTGCACTGGATAGAAGCTTTCAAAATGTATATACTATCCTGTCCAGGTAGGTTTTCTGTAAATAGATCTTCCTATCGTGCCACCTGATCTTCGGGTAATTAGAATGTCCAAGAATGGAAGTTAGTTGTCTAGTTCGTTCTCTCTAGTTAGCTTCAGGTTGGGATGTGCTTAATTGAACTCCAAAATAATGCCTTCAAATCACTTGAATTATCAAAACGAGCCAAGATGTCGTCTACGTAGCGCTTGTACAGTATCGGCTTTGACAAAATTTCACCTAATGCAGATTCTATCTTAGCCATAAAGAAATCATCTAGGAGCGGACATAGTGGACTGCCTATTGCAACACCATCCACCTGCCGGAAAGTAAACGTTTGGAAGTTGAATTTCACATTAGGTGTGCACAAGAGTAATACTGATTTTAGTTCGGATACTGGAATAGGAAAAGGAGTATTGCTGCTTAGAATAAGACTACAAATATTATCAACTGTTTCATGCGAAGGAATGTTAGTGAAGAGGGACGTCACATCTAATGAACACATCAGTTTGTTCGAAATATCTAAACCGTCTACACAATCCACAAGTTCGAAACTGTCTTTCAGACTGTACTTACTGCAACTTTTTCTGACCGCTTCAAGCAGATCAGCTAGCCAACCGGCCAACTTGTGCTGCGGTGCGTTGCACATTGAGATAATGGGCCGAAGTGGGTCATTGGGCTTGTGGGTTTTGGGCAATCCATACATGAGACGTTCTTGTGCCCATTGGCTTCAACAACTTGCATTGGTCTGCAGAAATTACGCCATTTATCCTCAGCTTTTCTAACCTGCAGGTGATTTCCTTTTCCAATTCTTGGATGTTGTCGGGAGCGTCATCTGGCAAGAACGTCTGAGTGTCACTCAGAATTTCAAACATTTTCTGCGTATATTCCGTTTTATTCATCAGCACAATTCCTGCGCCTTTGTCATCACATGATTTACGTCTTCTCATTGCCTTATTCAAGTTTATAAAGGGAACAGATTGCTTTAAATTTCTCCGACCATCCATATATCAAGATGGTATCAGTGTAAATTAAAAGTTTTCTTCTTGCAAATGATTCTTTCAAAGTTAGAAACCAAAGGTAATCAGGGATAAGTCTGGCTGCAAAACACTGTGACCTATTTGTATTGCTGCATATGCACATTGTTACTGTGATAGACTTTGTCCACCTGTCTAATAAGTTACATAAGGCGATTTCCTAAATCTTGTCTTTCAGAATTCCCACTGGTCTGAACTTACAAATCCCGGTGTCAGTCCATCCACCCTGGAAAACAAAATGTCAGAGAAAGAAATTAGAAGACGAGAAGCTGTTTGGGAACTTTTCAAAAGTGAATTGATATTTTTTATCGATCACCTGATGGTGTTAAAAAATGTGAGTGAAACTGCAGATTCTTTGACACTGTTCACCTCATGCTTTGCTTTTGAATATCTTATTTTTGTTCAACTTAATTACAAAAGTGAAACAACCTTATCCTTTACATCCTGTTAGTGTTTTATGGAACCTCTCAAGAAACTGCAGGTGGATGGTTATTTGATGTTCGTTGAACCAGCAAACTTGTTCGGAAACCTGGATGACCTCTGTTACGTGAGTTCAGTCAAAAGCTGTATACTACCGGATGAACAATTCTAGTTTTAAAACGTTGCGATTATTTGCTGCCTTTTCGTTGAATGTGAATAATTAGAAATCATATTCCCTTACTTACTCAATACAGAGTGTGTCATCAGAACTTTCGCATTAATCACAAACTCACAACGTATGCAAAATCAACAACGTTATGTATGTTTGGGAGATTTGCACTTCAAGATAAAATAAATCCGACATCCAGCCCTACACTTAAACTATACTATTACAGTTGCTGATATGATGACCTTGCCCAACCAATTCGTTCACCAAGAGCCACTTACAATTCGTATATACTCCGCACGTCTATGACTGATGTGTACATTTTGATGACCAAATTCGGTTCATTTAGTATTAATGAGGACAGGAAATGCTCACTAATGTTTCAATGTTTCTGACGTTGTTTCTGACGATCGTGGCAGAGTGCTATTTCTAGGTATGGTATATATATATTCCATTGTAGCAGCTTGATAAAACACTGGATATATACCAGACACTTTTTCGACGTTAAAGCATATAGTGTGTTTAGGAATAGGAGTGACCAGTAGTCACATGAAGGACCATGAATACATTACTGTGGGAATTTCATGGGACGCAAACTTTCCGAAATTATAGCAGTATTCTATGACACAAATCTAGGCGGGTGTATCCGATTGCCCTGGTTTTTCACGTCCAATTCCGAGAATAGAAACAAATGTCACCTTGCGTCGCGCCATCACGGCGATCATTGTGCTAATTATGAGAAAATGGCAGAATGAAACCAAAATCTGTAGCACCTCACACATATGCAGAAAATGGGACAAAGTGACCCCTAGAGTCTTCTCCTTCAAAAAAAATCGTACGTTCTCCTACCACAGTATTTCAGTTGTGCACAGGTTTCTTCATAGAGTATTTTGTTCACGGTTGAGGCGAATGTTGTCTAAAAGTTAGACAAGACAAAAAATTACGATTTTCACGTGTTACCGGATGCATTGTTTTAAAAGTGTGGACTTTCTTGAAACCACGTCGAAAAGATTTCTGTTATGAGAGCAAAAAGGGAGCGGGCTATAATTAACGAAGCAGCAACCACAAGATGTATTTAACGGTGGTCGAAAACTCTAGCGGTGTGCTCTCCTGTTATTGAATTTTGTGATGTTTGTATAGTATTTGTTAAGATCATTGAAATAGTTTACACTTTACAATGCCCTAACTTGTTTTATCCATTGCAAGAATGATATTGTTCAACGAGGTTCCTGACTGGCGAACACTATTAGTTTATTTATTCGCTTTCTAACTAAACGTCCTTTCACCTTTTATTCTAGGTAAGTCACACATTGTGTCGAGAACTCATCGGAAATCTGATTCGGGACAGTACACAACACGATTTTGGTAGCACAGGTGTACTTCTCAGACCATTGAAAAGGGTACGTATCAATCTAACCTTAAATGAAAAAAATGACTGCATTCACCACTTTGTCTTAGCCTTTAGAGTATTTGGCAACAACAACGGATGTAACATTTGATCTTAGAGTGGAGGTTTTGAAACGACAATCATCATTTTCACCTTTAATCTGCCAACGTGTTTGTACAACTTCAACAAAAGAGACCGTTTTAGGCTCCTCAGTTAATAATCTAGATCGAAAGTATGTTATGCGTCAAGCGAACAAAGCATTTTTTGTTGTACGCTGTTCCAAGGATCGAACAGTTCATTTAGCACATCAGAAAAGACTCAAAACTGAACAACAAACGAAGCAGTTATTTTGGAAAAAACATAACCGTTGCGTGTGCTTTTGCTTGCCGATTCTGCGAGAACAATAAAACGTTGACAATTGTAAGTATAAAATTGAGAGGAACAATGAAAAGAAAACCTTATTTTGATAGCTTAAACACGCAAGCCTAGTAGCTTGCAAGTTGGTTACACATATGATTTGTCTTGTTCACAACATGTAACCACTTGTGACTGATAGAACAAATGCCATTGCTGAATAATATGTCAAAATGTGAAGTAAAATCAAGGTGATAAACAGAACCACTTTATTTTGCAATCACTTACGAACCCTGAAACAAACTGATTCATAAAAGAAGCAAAAAGTCAAGGTTGCAAACAACTGTTTTCGGTTATTCTCATTAGGTATATAGAGGGGATTCACCGGAATTATGGATAAAACTGAAGTATGGTTATACACAATAATAACAGTCATGGAAACTAGGGATGCTTGTTTAACTGGGTGGTGATGGAGACTGTTTATGTGCGTGAGTGTTGTGTTTAAGGGAAAAATGTGACCGCCATGTGATAACTTGTTAATCATTGATGGTGGTTTACGCATGGATGGCCACAGCAGGTGTGAGATCGGCAACAGTTTCTTTTGGGCGCACACCTGGTGGTTGTAGAGTGTGACAACGACCACACCTCCTGCCCATAACCGCCTTGCCCTGACAACGCGGGGATGGACGTGCGACATTTGTATGCAATTTTGGAGGCTCTGTTGGTCGTAATTTTACGACCCGTGATAATCAGATGAGATCCGATAGCATTGGAGATGGTTTTCGTCATACCAGTACGAAACCATTTAGAAAGGTGCCCACGGATCCTGTCTGACAAACGTTTTCTCAACGCAACCAGCCTAACAACAGGCATCGAACTGGTCAGTCGCGGGTTAACGAATGCACTGACCAAGATCTGTTGTACTGCACGGATGATCATCTCATTTAAGAGTCGATCTGTGCGGGTATCATTTTGAACGTCGTCGTTCTATACTTAATCCCTCACCTATCGTTGTCAACGATGTTGTCAGTATTGGTTGTTCATGAATAATCTGAGTGAAAACGGAAACACATAAGTGTCATCCTAGATGTCGTTTAGTTTGCAGAAACTGAAGGACATTGCCCAGGAAACTTAAACGTTTCCGTCCTCAATTCATTTTGTTCTGTGCAGGAAAAACTGGCTCAACGTGTGTGATCAACTGTCTAGTACTATTCTTCAGTTCCCTAAAAGCTGTTGGTTTCCAATAGTAACGACATTTCAAGAGGTATGCATGTTTTAAATGTTTTTCCAAGTTCACTTTGAACGAATGATTCCGATTTCTTTATACTGCAAATTTGCACGGGCACAACTTTCGTTACTCAAGGTGAGCGCGTCACTTAGACTATGGAAGTAATGGGCCACTGAAACCACTAACCAATTCCGGCGAAACATATTTTCCTGCAGTTTTCCCAGCTAATTAACGCGTTGATCTCAAGGTGTGTACAGCTGGGTGTATGAGACGCACACTTTGTTTGCCATGTACGATTCTTTTACGTATTCTTAATAAAACTTGACTTTACACATATGTCCACGGTCTAGAGTGGCCACAGTCAGTTAGGGGCATGCAATATTAAGCTCCGCAGAGTTTATGCCGTGCTATCCTCTGTTATCACGGCCAAACCTTGGTCTTTCATATGGTATGTAATGAGTGATCACTTTCCATAAGAAAATTTGAACAGCAGGTTAGACGCCATTCATTTGGCTGATTTAACGTGTCCATCTTCGAGTCATCGAACTATGTAATACTATTATCCTGGGAATACATAATTTGTTTCAGTTTTATCTATTATAGACTAATCAACTGAAGTTTCTGACTCGTCTCAGTCAGGGGAGTTAGACAGTTTTAAGCGTTACTCCTAACAGACATACAGTTTACCGGTCTAGTTGCCGAGGTGTCACACCTCGTACAAACCTGGTCTACTATCATTTCACACACATGACCGTTCCCACTTTTGTCCGGAAGTAAATCAGTTCTCTTGTTGCCTTACCCATTCGCTAGTTAAGCTCAGCATTGATGTAAGAGTTGCTTGATGTGATGAACCCGATATTAGGCATATTTACACTGGTGTAGATGTCTTGTTCCAGGATGTTTCTTGTTTATTATACTGGCGATCAAACTGGTGGTAAGTCAGAAGTTCGCATACGTAGTGTATCCATGCAGTGTTCTATGTAAAATAAAAAACAACAATCTGCCCAAACGTGACATTCGTTGGCACTCGCGCACCATCGGACAGTCTACCGAAAATTCACAAATCAGTGAGACCACTGTCATTTAAATCGGTAAAGTCCTGAGACAGCGATGTTTAGAGAGAACTGGGAACAGGTATCAAGCCAGTTATGAAATAAGGTTTTATTCTGTTCACCAACATAAATTATTCCGAAGACGTTTTATTGTTTCCACAATTGTTATCTTCGACGGCTGCCGCAAGTGTGATATTCCGGGAGGATCTTGGATACTGCAGAACAATGCGTTGCTACAGTCGAAGATCTTTGTTTAATCAATAAAAGCAATGTGCACTTGACTGAGTTACTCAAATTGTTTTATGACTGTGATTGGGACGGAATACCCCTTCAATTGCCGATCTTCCAGACCTGAAGCTCAATGGGTATACGAGTGGATTGAATAAGTTGATAATGGCAGCTTGCTCATAAACACACGGGAAAAAGACGTTACACACTTAAATAATGTGAGAATTCAGTTCTTTTTTATTTGCGATGATCCCCAACCATCAGAAACACTGAACCTCCTTTATCCAGTTCGTCAGTACGGCAAGCAGACATAAATTGCCAGATGCAAACGCTTCGTTTATTCTCAACAGTCGATTAAATACAACATCCGGTTATATAGGTTGAGGGCATGATGACAAACCAATGAAATGAACTGACATCACAAGCTCACTGCCACGGTTACGCAACTGATTGCGTCGGCACCTTTCGCTAACAGACGATATGTGCATGACGCTAGATCAACAGTGTATCCGAGATCGCTAGAAAGCCGGGTTTGAGATTGCGCAATAGGATTATAAACGAAGTGACGGTGTCAACCAAATGATCTGCTGCTATTGAATGCTTCGCGATCGAAGACGCCAGATTTCTGTCCGGATATTGTTATGCTGACCCACTTTGAGCCATTGTTTGCACCAGCGGCCTTCATCCACCTTCCTCTACCGTAAATTCCGTTCCGTTCTGTAGATCTATCGGTCACCTTAACTGCAAGTGAATTGGCAGATGCCATAAGAGATGGCGTTTTCCGAGAAAAGATAATCGCGACAGGGGAGAGTCATCTTGTGTGAGGAAAGCAACGAACGCAATTCCGCTGCATGATGTGCGCGATCAATGGCATATTTCAAATTTCGACGTGCATCGGTAATATTTTGGTCTCTTATCTAAGGAACGCTGACAAAACCCGACTTTTTGGACACTGACTGTGGTTGGGAGATAGCCACTCTTTCCTTGCAATGAATTTCGAAAACACTTGACTGGATATCCATTTGCAAATAGAACACTATTTGGGAGGTCTTCCTCAGACATCAAGCAGTTGGCCATGCACAGTTTTCTTGCTGGAAGAAGAATCGTTCGCACAAAAATGCGTTTATAAGCCGCGGGCGCTAATGAAGCGAACTGTAGATTTTGCCTATTCCAAGTGACTTCCCCATAAAGACTGACTACGTGTTTTGTCTAAGCTCCCAGAAGTAGCTGCATCTAAGAATTGTGGTGGGTTTTCTAACTTTTGTTCATAGGTGACACGGATATTTTGATGAGTGGAATTAAGCTGATAAAAGAGAGCTATGAAACGACCATAATCAGTGTATATTAAAATGTCTTGGACATACCGTTTATGAAGCAAGGAACAGTTAATACAGTCCGATAGACCACCCTCGACAATTCCCGGAAAAATACCAAAAATTTCGAGAGCACTTGGTTGCCCATTGCTACATCAACCTGCTTATAAGCACATCCATCACGCTCAAACCGAATGTTTTTCGCACACACAAGAATACATTCTCTAAGGTAGTCGACAGTTGCGGATGTAGAAGCAATATGACTCGAATAAAATTATATAGCAAATCAACCGTTTCGTGTAACCAACGTCTGTAATTGGTGAGTCAACTGATTACATCCTTTGTATGGAACTCACTGGAATATTCCCCAAAATATCACATAGCTCGAAGGAATCATTCAAAAAAACGAGACCTGAGGGTACCACGTGATAGTTTGGTGAACCTGGTTGAAGCGGACCATCTTAGAGCAGAATAAATAGGAACTTGGTTATTTAAGACGGCAAGTTTATTTTTCAAAGCTGTCTTATGACCTTAAATCGAGGAAACCTGCAACATGCATTAATGAGTACAAGTCCATCTGACTGACTGATTTGGTACACGGAACCTTGCGCAGGGTCATTATTAGACTTTTGAAAGAAACTGGCGCAAACTGGTTACAAACAGTACATCGGTAAAACCCATGGTGTACTAAATAGTTGCAAAGCCACTTACCAAACAAACTTTGTTTGTTGAGCATAATAAACTAAGATCTCTTCTGTCGCTTCATCCTAGCAAATTCCACTTCATTTTTGCCGCGTTGTCTACTAGTCCACTACACATTTTACACATTTCCCAACCATACACTTAGCTGTGTGTTCAACATGTCCCACCAATAGAAATTTCATTAATAGTGTCAGTCTGGTTACAACTTCACACTTGCCAACCTTGCTTGAGATTTCGTGTTCATTAGCTATATTCATAGCAATCCGAGGTGATAAATAATACCAGTGATTTGCTAAAAACAAACGTAATTTATTCGCCTTACACGGCCATATCCACTCATTACGCATCTTATGTATCATTTTTTCTATAGCAGCCAATGAGAAACGAGGAACCTTCCTGGTTATGAAGATATTAAAATAAAGTAGTTGCAGCTAACCTTATTTGGTGGAATCATTGGCCTAAAGTATTTTTGCTATCAGCGCTGAAATATAACACGCAGCCTCAATCACCATTGGTCCTCTTCCCTGACGTCCATGGTATATTTATACAGGAAAACAACTCAGCGCAGTGGAGATAAGTGGGACGTAGAATGTCGTCTTAAAATAATCACTTTTACCTGTTTTGCAGCAGTCCTCAACCTGGTGTATCGAGGTTGAGTTGGATTTTATTGGTTGTTGTTCATTTTCAAACAAGCAAGTTGGTTAGCCAGTGATCTGTTTGACAAACCTCATGTTAGACGACCGACGTGATCTGCTTCAAAAGAACTACGGAAAAAGTTAATGTAATGGCCATCAAACTTAAGGGCAGTAGATCAAAGATGTGCACTGCAGTCGTATCTGCACCTCGTGAGAAGACGACGCTCACCCATTCTCACATTAAGATTTTCAGGAAAGTCCACAAGCACTTATGTGAATCATCCTGTTTATATCACACTGCCTGATTAATTATGTGAATCATCCTGTTTATATCACACTGCCTGATTAATCTTGCCAACCACTTGTGTCAAATTACCAGTATAACGTTTTTGGGCACCAATTAATTGAATGATTGACAGCGTTCAGTTCACACGTATTTAATTTTTCGAACGGTAATTGCTTTGGTTTTATGCTTATTTTATTAGAGCAGTCGAAATCGTAGATGCACACGATTTATGGCCTGGCAAATTTCTCTGCATATTATCAAATGCGTACTAAAGAACCGGAGTTTATAAAACGGAAAATAGGGGTCAACTGTGAAACTAGACATATAAGGGAAATACACGGTGGATTTGTTCGTTACTCAGATAATAGCATCATTACCATGGGAGTAATAAACTAACAAGAGTCTTTCTGCACACACAGAGGTATGTTTATTATTGTCATCAAATAATTTAGGTGATTCTGCATCTCGGAATGCTAGCCAATTTAGTCAATCACAGAATTTACCTTTTCGTCTGTTCGGCTGTCTAAAAATAGTGGCAGATATCCACTGCGGGCCGTTTTGTTTTACAGTGATCAATCTATCTATGGATTAATTTAATCAAAACAAAAACCTTCATACCGGTTAGACCTACAGCCTTAACTGCTGACAGTAAACGATGACCAAAGACAGCTCAAAATATAGTTAACTCAATTAAGACTGTGTCAGAGGACCACATATTTAATCTTGGAAACTGAGCAGTTTTTAAGTTGTATAGTGCTATTTGGGGTTGGTTTCAGATAACCAGTGTCAATTACTTATCAGCCAGAAATAGCTGTGAACGCAGGTTTCCACGAGAACGGAAACGATTGATGACCAGCTTTTTAGCTGCCGGTTAATCTTTAGTGATTTACTTCCCTCCGCCTTCGTTCAAAATTGAAAGTGTTCGTTAACGTTGTGTTTTTCCATGACTGAGGAATACTGTAGCCTAGATGCAATTTATAAAGGACACCATTATGGAAAATCTGGTGTTCTGTTGGAAGTTAACCAGCGATAGAAACAGCAAAATCAAACACCGCAAGAATTCTGTCAATTTTACTACGAAGTTATGCCGGTAGATTGGAGATTTTACATTTGGATTCAATCACGCACCCGTCCCGTCTATGCTGAACAGTAGCGTTGGAAGATTCCAGCGGGAGCTGTCCGAATAAATGTTGGGGCAGTCAGTCCGCCGGATCATTTGATAGCTTCCTTATTATACGTAGACAGATGGGTTAAAAAGTCGAAATGAGAAACATCTGATCTGTTAGCGTGACATCACAGCTAAATTGGTAGACCGCTTATCGCCTTTTAACAAGCCGTTTTTATCGCAGGTTCGATTTCAGCGGAAGCTCAAATTTTTCACATCTCTCTTCCGAATTAGGTAACCCACCAAACTACCTACTAGATGCAGTACACTGTAAAACGCTGCCAAATTTCCAAGTAAATTTATTATTTCTACCACAGTTTGTATTGGAGTAGATTTTACAAGATTTGTAGTTGAAATGTAGATGGTTGTAGTTATTCAGATGCGGTTATAATGCATTTAACAATCATATTTGTCTTAGTATTCACAACGATAATGATTGCGATTTCTGGTATACGCATGGGCACCTTTAACCTAATGCCTTCAGTTCTGATTGCAAGTCACTCGACTGGATTGGGTGTCAAATGGGAGAGACAGCTCCTCGGCCTACAAAGCCGGACATATATTCTCAAGGATACACTTACGAAACCTATTTTGTTTGTTTATTGGCGATGGTTCGTCAGTGCTTTAACCCACGCATTATACTAAGATCCATGATATCACTTACAGAAATTTTGTAGGATTTGTAAACCTTAATCGCTTGAGAAGTACCTTGTCCTAATACAAAAAGTGATAGAGACATCTACAGCTGTGACGCTATGAAAAGTGCGCTATCTGAAGGTCACAATTAAAAGACAATAAGCAGAGTTCTTGTGTGATAAAGGAACTCTGAATGATTTTCAAAGGCGCTAAGATTTCCAGGGTGCGAAATTGACTTGACTGAAATGCTCGCTAGTAAACACCCTTAAAAATCAAACGATTCAAAATAAAATTTCTTTATTCGGAATTTTGTCAACATTGCTATCCCAAATATTGCTCGAAGTAATTTAGATTACTTCTTCGCATTGCCGATTCCAACCTATTGCAATGCTTAATATGCTACTGAATCATTTGGTTTTGTTTTCACTGCACTAATATTTTCAAGGTGGTTGTGGAGCATTTCTAAAAAAAGACATCATTCATCGTTTCCACCCAAAAACAAAGTTAATCAGCGTGCTGGCATCTATACCTGTTTACGTCATTACATTGTATTATTCGTTAACAACACACAGTTTATCTCTACGGTTTTTGGAAAATAATTATAGTTTAAAACTGATCGATTCATTTCCCTGTTTAACTTGCGCTATGCCTCTGTAATTAGCAATATTCTAACTGCCATCATAATAAGCAACATTTTCCAAATAGGACGTTATTCACTTAATAGACGTAGTTAATGAAAATAGTCATCTGTACAAAACGTTAGTCAAACGTATGAAAATGATTGCTAAGCCATAATCAGTACGCCTCAATGCTTTTTCAAAAACATCGTTAGTTTGTTATATCCGAACATTAGTTTCACAGTAAAAATGGTGTATGTATGCTTATGAATGGGCGTGCGCGAGAGATTTGCGTCGGGATTAAGCTAAAATTAATCCAACAGTGGGCGATGGCCAAAATCAAGTTTTCAGTAGGACATTCAGTGGATATTACTTCAACAAAACCAGTTATCGTTTTGGAGACATGTAGTTAAACTGATGTGATAAAATTATTTTGAAAAGGTGGATTCTAAATCATTTACTGTTTCTCGCATTGCTTATTGAAAAACCAAACGGCAAGCCAGTTGCAGGTTTCTAAACTGAGCTTTCGACTCTTGCCATGCTTTCTCAAGCCGAGCAATTTAAATAAACAAGACAACGGTCGTTACATAATTCAGCATGGGTACTGAAAAAACACTGAGCTGTAAGCAAAATATAAGGTATTGTAGTGTGGTGGTGAAAATTGTTCATCGTAGCGACCAAATATTCAACAGAAAAAATACGTCAAGTCGAAATTAGATTCGTGCACATGCAACACCGTAATTTCCATCATTCCTGTAAGTTTACTCCTGCAGCAATGTTTTGTACATAAACCCTATGTACTGACCAGTCATTTTAATTCAAACTTCAGCGGTTTTTGGAGTAGCGATGCAATACTCGTTCACTGAGTGCCTATTGTTTAGACTTTAGCAACTGCCGGACAACGAATTATAATACAGGGTGCCTGAAAATCAATCATACCTGCGACCTTAGTGTCAGTCAACGACTTTTGACCGTTGTTCACAAGGTTAACCGTACAGGATATGTGTGCGTGGTTTAGGTGGTGTACTTTTGAATATCTATGCATTGTGCACTTCAGCGAATACCTCCTCAGGTTAACGATGCTGTGCAGAAACTGTAAAGTACACAGTTGCTTAGGAAAAGCCGAAACAAACCGGAAATAATCTAGTAACGGAATGAATATTATTCATTTATTTAGTTTCCGTCCAGTCGTCTTGCTTCAGTTTTGAAAATTGTAGGCCTATATATTTGTTCCGAATGAAGCAGTTAATGTTGGTACATATTTGCTGATGATTTCGATTAACAACCTTGGTTGAGTACAAAAAATTAAGAAAATTCATTACAACCATATCTGGAATGCACAAAAATATCCTTGCTGAGTGAAGACGATGCTGTGTTTAACCACCTGTTGAGCTTTCAACCAGAACATTAATCAGTAGTGTAGATAAGAAACTGTCAAGGTGAGTGCAGTAACCATAATTACATTCTCGCGATTAAGAAAACGTCGAGTAATTTCCAAGTCGGAAATACACAGAATCCGTAAGTATCATGAATCCGTAAGCGATAAAATTCATACAATTGCAGATTTCTTATTTTTGCAACCGGTCGAAATGTTTTGCATGCACCCAGTTGATTTAATGTCACACTATATTGACGGCCTCATCACTCTGCGAAATGTTAGGAACTGACACTATAATTGCTTTCTTCGGGCGCTTCAGTTGGAAAAATGTGAACGTCACTGTCTAGTTCAGTATATCCCGTAATTCTTGTTATTTAATTTAAGCAAGAATTTCAGTCGGTCGGCCTTCTACGAAACTTTTTACGACGGAGTAATTCAATAAAATAACTTGATAACGTTAAGGCAGTTTTATTTGTAGACTGCTGGTTAGTTAGGTCTTACTCGCAAACCTTTCACAGTTTCACTTGTCAGTTTTGTACTCACGCTGCATTACAGAAAAAAGCACTTCCGTTGGCATACGCTTGTCGCAAATGTAGTTCCAAGTACGGGTTATGGAGTGTTGCTATTTAAATAACACGCCCTTCCAAAACTGATTTGCAACGTTAAGTTTACAGTTCATCTTAGCTAAACTGCCACAATATATATATATATGATTTGGGTCTTCAAGCTGCAGACGTCAGTTCGTAAATTATCTCATATAAGTGTAAAACTTAATTAGGAGAAAGGTTGTTCCTTTTTCCTCATGCTGTCAGTAGGTCAGGCATGTTTTCGCATCCAATCCGACGGTTACGAATCATTGTGAGCTTCCGAGAGAGGCACAGCGAAGTTGAAAAACTTAGTCGGATAAAAAATGTATGAAACAGGCTTTAATTGCAACCGAACGTTCGCTTTATTACACGCCTTATAAAATTGGCGTTTTGCTGTAAGCACGTAATTTCTCACTTACTTTAGAGAATCAAAATTACAAAACCCAGTGTAAAACATTTAAAATCATATTCTAATTTGATTTCCGTCAAATGTTTTTATCCTGTTGTGAGAAACAGTGATCAGTGTAAATCCATTTACTCTATTCCAGTGGTCGGAACACTCAAAGGATGGTCAAGTTTACCACAATTACTGTCTAAATTACGACTCTGCTCTAACGTACCTGGAGAGCCTGAGAAAACACGAACAATTCAATGAATTCGAAAAGGTAAGTGTTGTAGACCTGTATGTGAAATCTTTCCAAAAGCACAATTCAGTTACCATGAATTAATAAATCTACTGTGGAGCTCCTTTCTGCAAGGCACTTGCGAAAATGGACAATGTACATATACAATAATTTAAGCCGTCATTTCTACAGGTACTTCACCGAGTAAGCGTGGAGTTTTGAGTAGAAAATTTGTCGTATGACTACGTGAACTCAGAGCTGTTAACACTTGACTACATTCAATTTTGGGGGGACACTATCCAACTACTGAAAAGACATAGGTTCAGAATTGGGTGATGGTTTTGTCGTATGTACAGCTCAGTAATTCAGTGTGCCACTCAGTTTCACAGCGGTTAACAAGATAAACAACGAGAAAAACGAACGCGCAATGAAAGTATTGTTAACGAGTAGTTACGGATAAGAATATCAATGATATGTGTTGAACATTTTGTGCAGAGAAACAGGATTTACCACAGTTAAAAAGAAGTCGGATTTATTGAATAACATGCATGATTGAGAAGGCATAGTTTTAGAGATGCCAATTGTAGTCCCAGGTTCCAAAATGCCATAGCTTCAAATTCTCATAGATCAAAGTTACATCATACTAAAACGGTGAAAACAGAACAAAAGATGCTTATTCGTATATTGAAGAGAATGTTGCACATTAAATCGATTTTTGCCACAGTTATCAATGGATGAAATAGTCTGGAAAATATTCACCTTCTTTTTTCTAGAACAAAACTCATCAAGCATAATGCATTCAGCCTGACTGACAACTTGCTGTTATTTTTCATTAAATAGTCCAAGTATATTTCAGGCGGCAACAAACGCACGCACATCCGCACTTTCCTGTCAGCCATGTCAAATTTCTGCAACCTTGTCAGTACGCGACATATTTTGTGCACAACTATGTCCATTTGTATTTTAGTTTGGTGGTTTTCAGACGGCAATGCCGTTGAAAAAGTATTGTTGCATATTACCAAAGAGTTAATTAGAGGTATATACTTGATGACAACCCTCGTACTGAAGGAGTATGGTTCTGCAAAAGTATAACCTTCTGTAACGAGGTTCAAAAATACAGTATGATAAGTAATTATCGGAATTGAACTAAGCGGTTCGTCTATGATGAAGGTGGTGCGTAGTCTCCCAAATTAAACGCACAAGTGGCAAGTCTTAGGCTGAGGTGTTGTTTAATACATGCAGGAAATTTTCTGATTCACAGTTTATAGTACATCTGCTTGGCAAAAAGAAATACGAATAATAACAGTCCTCACAACGTCTCGTGTTTTAATAACGATAGCCAGCTGTGCACAAACGACAGTGGATTATGAGCAACGAGGCTGTGTAACCCATGACCGTGTAGCTAAGTACGATTTATCAGCAGCTGATTGCATTGAATAGATAAAAAGTAAACTACAGAAAGCAATGAAGCGAATTTTTCTAAATGGAAGACTAACTGAGGTGATGTTTTACTGGGCAGATGCTGGCACTATAAATGTTAACTGTAATTTATTGTTACGTATGTTCAGCTTTGTGACCTTCAGTAAGATCATCTGATGATCACTGTGCTCTGAATGTTGTTCGCGCTGAGATGCGTTCAGAAAAGCTAGGCACTTCAAACTTGATCAATGAATGAGAGATTTACTGTGACTGACGAAACCTCTCCTCGCTATAACGTCCAATTATACTGGCAAAGCTTTAGTGTATACTCATACGATCTGCTTGTTCGATCTTGTGAACGGTCTGGCTACCCTTATAAAAGTCAGAATTAACTAAATCCTGTGTTGTCAGACAGCTGTTAGGGTTGAGATTACTGCGATCTTGACCTCGGAAAGTTTGACAATGACTTGTGTTTTCATATATCCACCGAAAAGCGTTTCGCAGTGAACAACAGCTAGAACTAAAACTCCACTACAGCCACATCCTTGTCACCAAACTGCATTATCTCGTCCTTACAACAAGCGAAGGCCTAACTTATCACAAAGTTTCAGCTTGAGTGTTTACGTTGATAACCAAAACACTTGTAGCAGTCCCAATAACAACGCCTGGACTGTAAAAACTACTACCAAGTGAACCACAAATATTGTGGCTGCCTGCAACTTTTTACCAAATTTACCTTAACGAATATAAATCAGCGGGCACGAAAAGATTCACAAGAACCCCCAATACGACCAATAATCTTCCCAAACAATCCAGCATGACACAAACTTGCATGCTGGTTAATGGACATCGTTAAAATTGTTCGTTAATCTTTGTCCCTCTTTGTTTTTGAATCACTTTTGAGTTGGAAGAAATTTTGAAGAAAAATTCGATAGGTCTACAGATGATTTATCTGGTAAAATTGGCTCTTTATTCATCCGTGTACCGCCCCGTGAAATTACCGATCTCATACAATTTTGTCTCCCCTCAGAATGAAAAATTATCTATTACATGAGGTCTTCTTGGAGATTTTAGCCCCGTTCGCACAAAACAACATTCCGTCTAATTTCGAAGATGCTAGTGATTGGCAGCTTGACAGTGAAGCTGTAGATGGTTCATTTTGTCTTAAATTGGCAGAATTTACTTTGGAAATCCTTCAAGGATAAGTCTACAAAATCACCGTAACCATTGACTGCAAACGAGGAACAGTCAGAACCTTATTTCACACGATTTAAAAGATATACACAGCCGGTCGTCCGGAGGAAAAATAGGGCCAATCAGAAAGACGCTGGTAGTTATCAAGTGATCCTCCAGTACCCACAGGAACGAAAACAACAACAAGAGTGACACGCTGCAGCGGACAAGAAAAACAGATTTCTGTAAATACAATGCCAGAGTGGCTATCCGACCAACAGCCTGGGTTACAGATTGACATCAACCTTGAAACGCACACATCCATATTTTCAGCTGAGCGCTCACTCGATCATTAGACAGATGATTTAAAATAGTGATAACCGTAATTCAAAAGGGTAGTCAATCTCCCAAGGAAGACACCAGTTCATTTGCAGTTGAAGAACATATTGGCATTATGAAAATAGTATTGAGCATGCTGCTACTTGTTTATCAACTGCAACGTCGAAAGTTACCAGTTGGCATTACCAAGCTCGAAAAACGCGTCTTCTTTTATTATAACTATATTCTAAAAAAAATCCATTCAGATGACCTTGCCAAGTCGTTCAAGATGTTGTTTAGTAATCGTAACAGTTTGTGCCTAATGAATAAATGCCAACCTGACAACACTGACCAGGTTAACTTACGGAGAAGACAATAACGGCATCAGTACTTCTGTCATGTGACTGACTGCGTTATTGACGAGCGAAAAGTAGAATCTGTTCAGCCGGTTTGTTCATCAGTTTTGTTTCACGCAGTTTATCTGACACATGCTGGTTTTGTGTTAGCTCCCAATGAGCACCAGAAAGAATGCTACAACTGTGATATTTATCCTTCCTCCATTTTACTAATATCAGGGCGTGCAAACTTAATAGTAAATGAGCGATTATTTAAGAGTACTACTCCCACCTACGCTATGCATATAGTTGTTCAAGTAAATTTACGAAAGCTTATTCAGGTAACAAACAGCATACAAGTTAGATGGTAATTAGTCAGTTGATAAGAGTTAATTTTATCTCAACAAATCCGGTGAAGTGACAACCACTTCTAGGCTGATATTACTCAAAATGATCTAATGGGAAGTGAGCTGTTGTTACCGTGCAAATGACTGTGAACGCGAAGTCATACACAGGAAATAAATGAATAAAGTGCTAAAATGGGGAACGAATGCAACTACATAACTATTTGCAAATTGCTGTTGTTAACTGTGGTGTTTAATAGGGTGTTGATTTTTCTCAGATTGGAAGTGAAACAATTTGCACACAAAAATACATGTACAAAGAAGCATATATAAAAAATGCTCATAGAAACATTGTGAATAAACTTCCTGTAGCACAAAAGCAGTGACTTTTGGGGCTCGCACGAATTTGGTAGACCAGCCTTTGAATGTAACTAAATGAAACCTACACAACTGACTATCGAATATTTGGAACACCTTTAAACTGCAAATAACATCTGGCCGCTTAGTTCTAAAACACACTGTGCAGCAACTATACTTTTTGACCATATCCAAACGGACTGGAAATTTTCGAACCACTAACAGAAAAAGGTCGAACGCAGGGCTGGATGTTGGTTCAAATTCAAAACGTTATTTAGTCTTTTCTTGTTTATGGAAGCCAGCTGGGCGCTAAATACCTAGTGGCGGATAGTGTGGAAAAAATACTAGTCAGTGGTCATGGTAGTAATCTGACTGCTTCCTCGAAAATCCCTCTGTAAACTGAGCTGCTAAAAATTCTTTAGTATTAATCAGAATGGAGGAAATATAATTACTGATGAGTATTCACAGATTTGGTTAATTTCAAGATGAACATTACTCACGACTGATCGCAACTATCGCATTCCCATAAACCTCCCAGTCGGCTCCTTTCGAAAAGAAGCACTAGACCCGAGCTTCGCTCTCATTAGAGCTCGTCTGTAGTGCATATCATCGCCACTGCCGAAACTAGAACTACGGCCACGCTGGTCATGAGGCAACTGTGTTTACCACTGTGCCATTCACCTCACACTAAGCAAGACCGAATTAATATCGCATTTGGACGCTCAACCACTTTCACTTGTGAGTAATGATCAGGTTGCCTGATCGTCTCGATAGGAGACACAGTTACTGTCTGTTAACTTCAATATCCCCGCGATTTGGACCTTCTGTATAGGTTGAAATCTCCGATCCCATTAAACCTGCTAGGCGATACTTTAGATTACTGATGAGTAGTCGGGGATTTGGTTAATCTCAATTTGAACATCACCCACAACTGATCGAAGCTGTCGCATCCCCGTAGACTTCGCAGTCGGCCCCTTTCGAAAGTTGTTGGGCGTTCATGTATGATAATTCGGTCGTGTCTAACGTGAGGTCAATGGCGCCGTGGTAAACATGGTTGCCTCATGAACAGTGTATCCGTGGTTCAAGTCCCGGCAGTGGCGATGATATGCACTACTGACGAGCTCTAATGAATGCGAAACTCGAGTCTAGTGTCTTTTTTTGAAACAGGCCGACTGAAAAGTCTATGGGAATGCGACAGCTGTGATCAATTCTGGGTGATGTTCAACTTGAAATATAATTACTCAACAGTTTAATTGAAGTCCATTCGTCTGAGTGCAACCACCAGATCCAGTGATTTATTACCCACTGCTAATCATGACTTTCCACTGAATTGATCAATCTTCATTTGTTACTGAATGTTAGCTAGTATTGGACAGTTATTTGAAACACAACACAACCGTCTTTGGACAAGAATGTTTGTTTAAGTGCTTCAGCTGTCGTGACCAGTAACTCATTCACTCGATCAATCAGTACGCAGCTAACATGTAATTAGCTTCTTCAAACCGGAACGATTGAGATGACAGCGTGAATTTTCATGAACGCTGTACCCGGAAAGCAACTGTAGTAATTTTAAAAATTTTGGTCCGTAGACGTCCAGTGAAATTTTATCCTGCCGGTTTTTTCAAAGAAAAATAAAAAAAGCTGTCGCCGCTGAGAATTTTTCTGTATTTATCTGTTTTTGTAAGTGACTGTCTTGAATTGAACGCCTCAAGTGATTTCGTTTGTGTTTCCATGTAGGAAGTTCATAAAATATTCTCTGCCCATCATTTTAAGCCGTGTATCCTTGCTGGATATCGGTTTAACTTAAAATGAACTATATCAAAACTTATGTCCTAACTTCAAGTCGTTCAAAGATTTCTGCGCTGAGGCGTTTGTATTTTACTCTTATAAGACAGCCATTCTCTGTTTAGGATCACATACGAAGAAACAAACCTTCCGCTTGTAACATAAGCAAGTTTCCTTATTATATGTTTAATATGCTTCTATTAGAAAAGCGCGAAGACTCTTATTTCCCGCAGATCTGCCTTAACTACACGGTCTCACATTAATGATGTCCCACGGAGAAAGCTGTCAATAAAAATTTGATTGACATTTAAATTATTTCCATATATTGGGTAATTTATTTTAACCGAAAACGTTTCATTGTTTCTCCTTAGTCTGGTGTGGGCTTTACAGTACTCGTAACCCACATCAGTGAGGCATAAGTAAGTGGCGAACAGTATCTGTCTGCAACTTAACTGAACAACCGTAAGAGTTGATACATTTTTAAAAATCGATTTCCCGTCTAATTTTATTACCTCGTTGGTTGTGTTTATTCCTACAAACACGCACACATACAAGCCTGTCGTTTGGTGGATGGTACAAATCATTTTTACGCAACTTCCACCCTGGCTAGTCAAACGCGTAGGGTTCTGTTAGTTGACTACTCTTATTGACAACCGAAAGTAACCTACAGTTCGCTTGATGCTTTCATGACCAGTGCTTAGATGAAAGTAGCTGGCTTCTGGAAAAACGGGAAAAAGCTAAAATTATCATGTCTTCTCAATAAAATCGTAACGCGGAAGAATCAACCGCACTTGTAAACCTGTTTTTACCGGAATTGTTTAGATGCTTTGAGATTGATATTGTTCAATATCCCTATTTCCTTATTCCAAAGTTATATACACCTAAAAGATTAAACAATTTTGACTTCAGGTAAACCATAATTATTTCGAAATATATGCTCGTTGAAATGGTTACAGTTTTTTCCCAATCTACCAGAAGGTCGTTTATCACTATTCATTGATTTAGAACAATATCCCCTGACATTCCTTTCGTTTGTCCTAAACGGATTTTAGTGTAGGTGAAACTGTTTCAATTTTGAGTACGTTTACATTCATCCACGCAGCAAACGTACACCACGCAATATGAGTAGCATTCGTGGAATATAGTTCTTACATTAGCCAAGAAGTTATTCCTTGGTAGTGTTGGAATTGGGTACCCGTCGGTTGGAAGACACATACCTGGGAGTTTAGCCTTGTGTCCACAAAGTCAGAGTTCAGGAAACGTGAAGAAAGAAAAGGTTTGCTGTGTGAAACTAAACTGGTGCACTGCGACAAAATTCCGCGGAAGAAAAGAAAAATAAAACTACAGTCAATGAATGGATCACTTTTTACCTAAAACCCACATCTATGAGCGACTTATGTGTTTAAATCCACTGTTCATGCAATACATAGCGACATATTTAAAGAATGCAGTTAGCCAACAGAACGAGTCGTGCATCGGTGCATCATCCACCGAATTAATGTATACATTAAGATTTCAATGTCAAAATAAACTGTTATTGTGTTGAGTATAATTTTGTAGGAAATGTTTCTGTCTAAAACAAACGCATAATAACGACTGCTGCCAACCTAATGAACCTCAAATGCACTGATATTCCTAGAAAACTGAGATTGTCACAGTCGACTGATTACTACCTCAGGTTACAATCTGAAGTGATCATTGAGAATTCCTGATAGCCAGAAATTACTTTAGAGTAAGCAGTTAGTTGATCAGAAAAGTTCAGCAGTACTTCCAGAAGAATGATCACTGGTGTCACGCGAATTTTGTTCAGGCGGGCGAATAACCTCATGAAACCATTTGCTTAGGTAATTCACGTGTAATTGTATAGTTCAATTGCAATATTCTACTACAACTTGGTAGGTTGTTGCATACCAATTATTTTTGAACCACCCATATCTTCATTGCCAACCTCACTAATTTTAGTGAACAACAAACGTAAAAATGCTAACAAAGGTGTTAGAATTGGCAACCATGAACTAGCTATTTTGAGACTCATCGTTTTTTTTTTCATTCTGCTGACACTTACCCTTCTACAGTGGTGCGAACAAGATCCACGTTGTCGACGTCTACAGCTGACGGATTTGCTGATAGCCCCTATGCAACATTATATGAAAATACCTCTCCTGCTTGCCAGTATTCGCCGCTACACTGCAGAAGCAAGCGAACAAGATATGCTGACTTCTTGTTTGGATAAAGTTGAAAGTTCCTTGAGTACGAATAAAATTTATGTTACTGGGCTCATTCACATTCTGAAAACTGTAGCAATTACGCTTACAATTATTAATTTTATTGTAAATCAGATCGAATACTTACCTCATAAGTGTTACTTGTATGAGGTCAAACGAAATGTAACAGCTACTTTAGCAAAGACAAACTCCATAGAGGCTTTTACGGTTATCGTGCCATATTAAATGATGACGAATAAAAATGCGGGAAATCAAAGATTAAACGTCCTGTTCTATTTCACATTTTATATCTCTACCAAATAGGAGAAAATCAACAGTCGTTGTATCTCTCGATGTTTGTTTGTCACGACTTACAAATGCGGACGTTTGGGGCACATTACTTTGGCTTAATTCGTCTAAACACATAACAGTGTTTACTTAAGAAAGTACCCATAAACAATCGTTCCGGCGTCTTCTTGAAGTTGCACGAAATAAACATAATGCCACGAAAAGATTGAGCCAAGGTTAGATGGTTTTTCCACCTCAGTGAAGCATATCTTTGCTATGACCTGGATTTTAGCCGTGGTCTTCTCAATGAACAGCTACGTCAGTGACATCATGCCATTCGCGGCGTAAATACCATAGATAGAATCTTAAAGGCTATCGTTAGTCAACAGCTCTCAACCGTGCAGCAACTAAAGAGATTGCCTCTTATGAACTTGCACATAGTGTGAATCCCAACCATGTCAGTATTATGCACGCCAGATTAGTTCAGCTAAGAGCAAAACTGAAGTTCAGTGCCCTCCCCAGAAGCAGGTGAGTGGAAAACATACTTGAATGCAAAAGCTGAGAGCAATCGTAAGTGACATTCAATTTATTTCACTCAGCTATCCTGATGCTTAACGTTACAGATAGATTTTTCAACACGTACAACTAACACGCTTCACAGTGGAAACTAATGAATAAAGGCGATACATAAAACGGCCGAGTTTGTGACGTACGTCATCCTTTCCAGTTATCCAAACAAATCGCCGTTTCTGTTATCCTTAGAGTGTTACCTTCTGATATTTCTACCATACCGTATCATTTTAACTGATAGCATACACGAGTATATATAATCAAAGCTGATAGATAAGTCCAAAGTGAAATAAACGGAAGTACACAGATTTTGTTTAAAGAATAATGTGTGAAGGTTGATCACTTGAACCGATTAGATGTTATATGTTTCTTTGTCTATTGTTCATTGCGTCCCCGGCAAGACCTACTGGTAAGTCTCAGAGCACTGCTCACTTTTATCAAGCTCTGTCAGAAGCACTGCTACTCCAAATTTACGGAGGCTTCGTTGACTTCGTAATCACTGGCGACTACTCTATTATGATTGCCACACAGTTAGATAATGGGATAGTCCCAGCTAGATAAAGTGTAGTGCGTTGCCTCAAGTTTACAGTTCTACATTTATGGATACACTTCGTCTGCCAGTGTTATATTAAGTGGTCAATAAAAGCACATGAAGTGAAGTCATCAGGCAGTTCACTTCACACACACATCAGATAAGCTCGTTGAAAAACAGAATAATATCTTTCATGTTATCGTTCGATTTTTTGTGCGTTTTTCTCCATTAATTAATACGGGTTATATAACGAAACTGCCTCCATGCTATTTGACGGTATAAGGTATTGACATATAGATAGGCCTGTTAGAACAACTATCAAACCGAAGGTTACATCTGCACAGGTTGATTGACAGTTTTGGCAGTCCGCAAATGGGCTAACTCTTCAAAGTTCCCAGTGAAAACTGATGGGACAGGATCGCAGTTGATCCAATGTCAATCAAGCCTCCAACAAGAAAAGAACAGGGATTCGGGAATATTGAATGTTTTGTGCGTTTCTGATATCCAATGTTCAAAAGTCAATCTAAAACAAGATTTTCATATTTATAACCTACGTTTGAAGGATATTCATAAACAAAAGTAGGCATACAGGTTCTCCAATAATAAGCGAATTGGACAGCAGTTCTAACCGCAAAACAAAAGGAAACGGTTCGCAGGTTCTTGAACATGTACTGATGCATCAAAAGTTCAGTTGTCCAGAAGATCTGACAGGCTGACAGGTTTACTCGAGTTACCGTTCACATACAGTTGCATTCTTAAAAAGAATAATTACGCTTACCAGTCCGGAGATTTTTCTGAACTACCTATCTTGAATCAGTTGTTTCACGTGAACTGAACGTTACGGTAGATTGTCTGCAGTGTAAATGGTGCATGTATTTGAGTTGAAAAATTTCGATCATTCGTAAACACAGTTTCCAAAGGCTTCAGATCTTTACTCAATATAACCCAAATATTTCCTCAGTAAGTTTGCAATTGGTGGTTACAATATTCAACGTTTTAAGCCGGAAAAATTGAATTCACTTCAGGACTAATTGCATCCATGATGTGGGACTTATCTTAATACAAAACTGTGAATAACTGTGAGTGGTAAATGAGAGATGCAATTTGCCAAAACTACACACAAGTCTCAAGGACAGTTGTATGAATATCCTAAATGAGAACAAAAATACTTGCTCATAATGTTGTGTTATTCTCAGTCAATTTATCCAATGCAAAATTACATTTACCCTATTGGGCTAAAGTGAGCAGACCTCGACTATCCGTTGGTCACCGTAATTGTTTGAAATAATGTTCACATGTACAGCGAGGTTTTCAAACAAACGTGTACATTTGAATAAAATGTGTCAGGGATCAAACGCCCGCAAAACACTATGATTCTTTGATAAATGGATTGAGAATAACACAACGTTATGAGCAAGTTGTAATACTCTACTTTTCAACCACCTCGGATGGCCTTCCTCAGGGTGGCCTTCCTGAGGAAGGCCATCCGAGGTGGTTAAAAAGTAGAGTATTACATCTTGCTCACAACGTTGTGTTATTCTCAATCCATTTATCAATAACATGTTAAACATAACGCCCAAGCTGTTTGACTTCATTCGTACTATGATTCTTTACTTGTGAATTCTACGCTTTCAGTCTTGTGTTAGTTGTAAACGTTAGCCATTCTCATATGCAAGGAGGAGTGGGTTTTTTGACGGTCACAAACACAACAAAGGGAATGTTTCCCATCCACCTTATTTCAATTTATTGATTTATCTTAAAACACGGGAATGTAAAAGCTGATTTACACTATCAAACCCTCGTAGTTTGTTTATAGTTAAACTGACCGTCCACCACAATGATACATCTCTTCTGCTCAGTGTTATGACTAGCTCTTGATAATTTCCATCACAACGACTGTGATTGTAGAGTCGCTAGAGGACAAAATGATGTGGCTGAAGAATTTTGAGCGATTACAAGAAATACAATCGCAGCTCATATGGCCGTCGGTTTCGGAACTGGAACCAAGAGTTTTCATACCGGAACTTTTGCGTCATAGCCTCGCCCGTCAACCGTGTGAACGTCTGATTGCCAATCCGAAGAGACAATTGCTGCACGAAGGTCTCCTTACTTTGAACGGTACGTAATCTATATAACTTTGCTTTAAGTCTCGTTGTTTTTCTACTTGGTTGCTAAGCCCAGTAAATGCTGGGTTAACTCAATCGACTTTTACAGATAAAGATATACTACACGAGTCCTCATAGAGGTTTGCTACGGTTTTTTCTATATGCAAGTCTGCGTCGTTCTAAATTACTTTTATTTAATTTAATTAAACATCGTTTTTAGGGTGTGCAATTGTTTTAAGTTCCCAGACTATTTTATTACATTGCGCACAAATCCATTATGGCTCAGTCTAGAACAACACAAAGGACAGGATAACTCGACGGATGAGATAATGATCACATGAACTTACGTTTGCCTCTGGGTAACGTTTAATATGTGGGCAAAATATTCAGTGGATGTACCCTGACCTATTTTCTAAGCTGATTGTGACTGGCACAGTAGATGTAAGCTGCCAGTACAAACAGACATTGAACAACAACAATAACAGTAGAATAAAACTACTACTCATGGGTACAGCTTGCTGACGGATTTGCAACGTATGGGCCCAACGCTCATTCCGGTTCATATGGCAAATTTTAATTGTCTGACACTTTTAAACTTCAAAGTTTATGGAAGTGAACATTTCTCACAAATTAGACTGATTTCATTCCAGTGCACATGAGGAACGCCTCAATTACTCCAGTCAATTCAGACTGGAACGTTTAAACGACAGTTGTTAACTTAAACCCACCTACATCCTTAATAAAATCCACATGTTGTTCATTTTTCGTCCGAATACACATACAACGTTTTGCCATTCTGTCTGCATTAGAACATGAATATAATCACCATTGTCTAATTAGGATATAGTAGTATCCCTCCAATGGTTCGTATCGGGAGTGGACCTGGAATTGTTGTGTTACCGAAAGGGAATTTGACACTTCGAACCTTTAAAGGTTTCATGTATATTGTTGGTATCAAAACCTAAATTTGAATTGATCAGTTAAGAGAAGGCTTCGGTAGATGCGTTATTCCACTTGGGAGATAATCCCTCTAACGAACTATTTCTGATTTTCTACAAGTCACGTTGTACACACTAAGTGGCAGAGTTTAACCTTCCTATCCCCATTTGGATTTTACAAATGGTAAACAGTTCACTTAGTCAACTTGAGAATCTCAATTGCAATCAACAGTAAAAGTAACCAGCAATTCTCCGAATGAGTGTAGCCATCTATCCAGCAGCTTAGTCAAATATAAAGAGGTGAGTTGAACAACTAACAAAACCGAGAAAGCGAGAGTAACAGAGTGTAAACAAATGATTGCACCTGGATTTTGTTGAAGATACAGAAAAACATTTATAATAATCTGAATCAAGACGACGATTCACGTCAGAGGGGATTGTGGATGAAATCTTGGTTCCAAAAACAATGCAATCAGCAAAGTTATTGTGTAACTACTCACTACGATTGAAACAATGATTTACGAAATATGGAAGCTTATGAGATCCCAGGAAGATACACAAGAAAACTAGCGATAAACATTGTATCCAGTGGAGAAGAAACAAACCTCTCGTTAGTTGACCCTATATAAGTAATGCCCCCCACATGGCCTTCTGATAGACCGACTGGCTAAATTTTTCATCTTAGCATTAAAACTTTGGGGTCTCCATGCGTGACAGACACATTTCGGCGGGTGTAATTAACCCGACGTAAGTAACTTATGGGGCAGTCATAATGAGCACTCATTACGTTTACCAACACAAGAACGGCTATTGCATCAGACAGTTTGCCTGTGACTTTTCCAGGAGAAATAACCGTCAATATGTAACCCCTCGTGATGCTAACAATTTATAAGCAGGTCCATCATATTGGAAACAAATATTTTCCATACATATAAGGATCAATTAACTCGGATACCTAAAAGAAATAGATAAACCAATATTATTAAGCACCGTAAAGTTACGTCCCGAAAGAGTTTTCTTGTGCTAGGTAACGTTTGAAAAGTTGGGTCGATGTAGATCGTTAACCTTTCGTCGAATCACTCTAGAATATTCCACGAAATATCACCACCGCTAAAGGAGATCCCTCAAGGCACAGAAGCATACGGTTTCTGAGTGGCATCAAGAAGCTGTAAGGGCCAGTAAGTAAGCTTGAGGTATGCTGAGTCATCCGTTCCGAAAATAGTTCTTTCACTAAATGTATGCATAGCTCAGTTAGCTTCGATTTTTATTCCCGTACTTGCTGGTGTAGTCGTGCGATAAAAGAATCTGCAGCTTCCTCGAAATTTTTATCATTACTACGAGTTTACTGATTAGCGTGTGGTGAACTTTGAACATCCGTTCACCAAGTAATACGGTGCACGTTTTTGTCACATGATCCGCTTTGTTAAAGAATATAACATCATTGCTTTTGTTCCACTCAAAACTCTTCAACTATCCTCATGTCACCTCCGTCTGCTGATAGAATAAATACAGAGAACTCAATACACTATTGAGTCGACGGGTTTAACACGGCTGAATATTCAGAGGCTTTGAATCACCGAAGTAGTGGAGTTGTAAGCTGGCTAGTAATAACATTAAACAGTTGAATATACTTGTCACTATTTGTACGAAGTCACCTTTTGATATCTAGAAGAAACTGGTCGATATAAACGTTACTTATTCAAAGGACGTAATCATGTATTAGAAAGCCAGATATACTGGTCAGTCTATATGCACATGGTAACTACATTCTGATACATTTTGTGAAGTCAAGAAGCGATCTGTTTGACTTCGTCCAAAATGAAAAAAACCCTTTTCTAATAGGTCGAATGAAAAAAATGGGGTTGGAAGTTTGATAACTAACCTCACGTTACTGGCTCAACCATTGAAAAATATCCGACCACTAACTGACAGGGTTGTTATGCACAGCGAGAACATGAACAGGGAGGGGATTGCACCCCATGGAACATTACAGCCAGCGACTAGTGATAGTTGTGTTTCACCTTCAAATTAGTTCATGTGAGCAGTTGTGATATTTTGTCTCTAGCACTGCAGCCTAATGGATCATTGAAGTCCAATATATATATACGTCAGCAGTTCAGAAGTAATTGTCAAGGAACGACAGAGCTGTATAAACTGGATAAGACAGAACGTCCAGACTACGATTTTAGCAAGAATTAATAAACTTGTCATAGTCCTTTATGCTTAGTTCATCTTCCATTCGAGTGAGGCGTTCCATATTCAACGAATCTAATGTTGATACTATCACACAAAAAACAGCATCAATACGACCCTATACGATGAGAAGCTGGAAGAAGTGCGAACACTCATTACACGTCCAATAAAACAGTTACAACTGTTGAATGTGGACAACATTTTACCCAGTATGAGCATGTACTAATGACAATAACACAAGCGACAACTTTACCAAACTGGACAGTGCTATTAACGTTGACTGCGAAGCTGAGTATAAACAAACTTTTCCGTTTATCAGTCCAGACAAGTTGCCGTTTGTGAATTGTTTTTGATTTTCTGGATTATGTCATGTCGTTACCACGTGATTACTGAACCAAGCCAGCTTACACACAAAGACTAGATTTAATTCAATTTTCAAAGTTTATTGATAGTCTATTTAGTCCAGCCATTAATCCATGTGCCAGAAGCCAATGTTTGTAAAACGATGCTCAAAAGAATATTCTGAAACATTCACTTCAACTTTTGCTTCAATCTGATCTTTGTGAAAAAGAACAATCTCTATTGACCAACACAGATGACAGTGCCACGTTTTTAGTAAAATCTTATAAGTGCCAACAGGCGGTTTTAAATAAACACGGAGGAAATTTGTTAGAAAAATATTTTAGAAAACTTTGAAAAGGAAGACATGAGGCGGTTTGAAAATTAGCCTCCCTCTAATTATTTGTGAATACTGTTTCTCTCAAGTAACTGAACCAATCGGTTAACTTTCCGTATGTACAAGGTTAGACAAAGGTTCGAGCGCAACTGCGTCAGTTTAGTGCCCTAACTTCGTTAACAACTGCAAATGTTGGGCACCTATTCGTCTGATGGAACCTTTCCTGGAAGTGCCGATTAATCTCAGCTAACTATAACTTTTATACGAGTTATTATACGTGCAATCGTCTGTTTGTTTGCAATCGTCTCAACAGCCTTCCCAAACTTGTCACTGTGTTATCCGAACACCAAAGCTTCATATTTTACTACATTATCAACTTGTATACCTAACCGTTTCTTAGAATATTTCGCTCCGTTAAATGTAACTTTATATCACCAAGCTTTAAAGTTTGCAGCCACATCGTGTCTTATGTTGTCCCTCATATCGCTCTTAACATGCAGGGCAAACAGTGGAAAACCTTTTCCAATTCTGCAACTCAGTCAAATCAGGATTACTTCGTTTACCCCATCAACAGATGGGACTTACTTATTTTCACATATGAAATACCGCAACACGAATGTCGGCTAGGACCGGTTCAGAATAAACGTTTTTTAATGTACTCCAGGGTATGTAGGAGATTCTCATCATTTTCAGTTCTCCGACTTTGAGTTTGGCTGTGAATCAGAGCATAAAGCGTTTTTGTCACTTTGTTAACGCTGAATATCTTGTTCTGGTCAGAACAAGCGAACAACTGTCCAACCGTTGCACATTTCTTAGTGTAGCTTGGTGAAGTGTCCGTTAAACGAGTCCTATGAAAGGCCATAAAGATTAGTTGCTTTTCAAAACGTTTCAATCTTTTTCCACAGTTCAAAATAGTGTTCACTTTGGTCTGATTGCTTGTGTTATTGTTTCAATACGAAGCTCTCTGAGTGCAAATTAGCTACTGAAGGGCTCCATAAAGTTTAACAATGTTTGTTTCCAAAATCAGTTAAGCGGGTTATCATTTGCTGCCAACGGCTACCGGAGATCCCTGTCAGAAGTCCGGAAAATTGAGCATATTGAAACAAATTGTTTGGCCTCGCTTGTCAATCCTGTTCATTAGTATTTTTCAGTCTTTCAGATCTGCCTATTTCCGTTCGATTATACCCCGTCTCTGAGTGATTTGATCAGACAGGTGTGTGTACATGAAGAGCAGCGATTAAGTATCTTTCCCGTCCACCACCACACCTTTTGATCTCTGTTCAACATATTTTTATCCACACAGGAACCTGTCTCTGTTACTCAACGTGGTTGGCTGGAGAATATAGTTTACATATGATGGCGACTGTCGGCCATACGAGTTTTCAACTGTAGAGACGTGGTCCGAGCCCCGAAAAATCTGCCGCCATTCCATTTCAACAATTTGGGTGGCCCGGTAATTAAGTGAAAAACAAGGCAAAGATGAGTTATGAGGAAAACAGACATGCTGCCTTTCAAGGGAAACTTGTTATCCGAGTTTATGAGAAAGTTAACAGGAAAGAAACCTAGATGAAACCCCTTAGTCACTGAAGTTATATTCGTCATGTCAACTGCAACAAGGATCCATTTCTGCCAATGCGACTAGCACTCCTTTGTGGCATTTTTTGTTTCATATCTTAACGATCATCAACTAAGGATAACCGTTGAGCCTGACTGATCCACTGGAGTTTATTAGGGATGGTTGCCTAAACGCAAATACGCTCACTCCCCCCACATCATGTTTTGATGAAGCTTGGTTTATAACAACATTGCACGAAACTGACATACCGTATGTTACCAGTACTTTAACTGCATTTAAAGCAGACTAGGCCAAGTAGCGACATCCGTTTGGGTGATAAGGATATACAAAATTGCAGTCGGTTACTTATCCTTTGTGAAACACACAACATGGAAGTACAGCATATATCAGTCTGTTGCATCTCGTGATCGATGTTCGCAGACCAGACCTGAACATGCCTGTTGGGAAAGTTTAGAGAACTACTGATGGTTTGGACAACTTGGCAAAACCTCCTTTGTTAGAGACAAAGTTGGATTTCCGAAGTGTATAGATAAAGCGTTCGTCTGACCTTAAACGTTACACTGGATTCGTTGGGTTGATCCTCACCGACTTACTCACATGTAATGAAAATGTGGAATGCAGTTGTGAAGACACGAATATTGAGTTAAAAACTCATAGCTGTCAACTATTTATTTCTAGGGCTAAAAATCCTAAATATATCTGGTAGCAAACCACGTGGTGTGTTTACCATTTCATCGCTTCTGGTCCTGACTAGTCTGGATTCTCTCGGGTTAGCTTGGGTAAGACGCCACTTATGTTAAACTGTAACGGGATGTTCAGTAAAATTTTGTACGATAAATGAGACACTCGACGGTAGGTAGGATAATTCGTCTTTCTGGCAAAAGCGTTTCAGATTTTTTATTTTAATCACTCTATTTATCTGTTTATTAAAACTGCGTCTCGTAAATAAAGGAAAAGTTTGCACGGTGTAAAAAGTATTGTTGCATTCAAATTTATTCTTCATTGTTGGACCAAAAGAAATGTTACTTGTCTGACAGCTTTCTGCAACGGTATTTGATAAGTATCGAAATTAGCCCATCGAAAAATCAAGTAAAGAAATGACTTTTCACCTTAGAAGGTTTATGTCGGTTTAGTAAGAATGAAATATTGTGAGAAAATTGTCTCGTAAAGCAAGTTGAATGTGTACTCTCATGATCTAATTTGTCTTGTCGCACAAGCCATCTGCAAATCAAAGAAAGTTATTGGTGAATTATCTTAAGTTCGCCATAGCTCATTTTAATTGTCCAGTGTTGTTACGATATAAGCTTGCCAGTGAATGTTGTACTGGATATTCTCTGCAAGAGATAATCTTGATTTAGCTGCGGTAACAGAGAAGAAATTAGTCTCTAGGTGAGCGACAAGATAAAGTGGAGAACGCTTGGTTGTAACTAAAGCCCAACACCTAGGTTCCAAGCCTACTGTTTAAACACTGTGAGCGAACTCTGTTGCCATCCAATTGAGGTTGTGTGTTCTTATCGGTTACGGGAACTTGAGGTTTGTGGAAGGATACAAACAGAATTGGCCAGTGGAAACAGAGCAGCCTGCGGTGGCATAGCACAGAAGGACGAAAACTCTACCGAAAGTTATTCATAACTTGATTAATCTTTAGAGGTAACCGGATTTATGAGGATCGTGCGGCAGGGTATAGGCAGCTAGTGTAGATTACCATGTGTTGACACGTATTCCACTTAGATGTTTTCAACTGTCAGGTTTTTAATTAATTTGGCTCATAACAAATACTGTACAAATCTACAGTTTACCGGTGAAATCTGGCAGTTTGAGAATAGCAGAAAAAAGCTTCACATTAACAGATTTATGCTGGTCTCATCATTGCTTTAGAAACATAGACCTAGGCTGATCATTCTCATGATCAACTGGCTTGACATCAGTTAGTTTCGGTGTCTAACATAGATTGGTTTTAGCCCACGTTGGTTGACAATGAGCACCTGTCCAGAGTCACTCCAGTCATCATTTACATCCTCCAACAAGAAGGTAAATCGATGTTGCCCGACGTGATACCTAACGAACGTCGTCGTAGGCCGGTTTACACCTACACTTTAACGACCCAGTTGCAGTAGCATATAAAAAGTACTTGTATATATTGTCTGAAATCACAGCGCGACATAGAACCGCTGAAAATTTAAACGATAAATCACGTCAACTAGAAGGGACTTCTTGTCACACTTGTTTCAAAAGCAATCAGCAGAGTCAATGCACAATGTCAGCCACAAATTGCAGCTTCAAAGTAAACGTTAGGTTTACCACCTCTTTTAAGAAAAGACAGTGTACATCACTTGAGATCAGCTGCTCTCTGCCGCGAATTCAGTGATCTTATATTAAATGCTCCGAATCCCCACGCCCCAATCAAGCAACCAACGTCTCAATCAGCCGAACCGGGCACAGTATATAAATACCGTCTTGAACGTGAAGTGTGGCCTGGCATAATTGAGTGCCACTTCGAAACTGCAGTTGTTGATCGATCGCTGAAAGGTTTCAACCAACATCCCCATTCTCACTAGGTACATTCACGACGAACTTTCGAAAACAGCAAAATGCTATTGAATGAGGCAAAGTACATTGTTCCCAAATCAAAAGGTTTCCTGGGGTAAGCCGAGGCAATTGCAACCAAACAATTTCACTAGTAATCCGTGCCCACAAAAAGAATCTTTTATGACTTCACTGATTGTGTGGTAGCTAGCAAACAAATGTTAAATCCTGCTTTTCTGGAAGTTACTGATGGTTCAAAATATTTAACTAAACAGGTAACACACCTGTTTTAACGCAAATCGCGTAACGTCTGTTTCTTGTCAAGTCTACTCAAACTATGAAAATAAAAAGCCCGTTACAGCTATTTACAAATCCCCAGACCAAATATGAAAGTTAAACTAAAGGTATGGTCAAACATAGATTTTCGCCTGTTCAACCGCTAGTCAGTGTTACTCCAAAAGCGTTCTGTACACATAGCCTAATCACTCTCATATTGTTTTAAATATATTCAGAGATTTGTCGTTCAATATTCACCTTGTATACTACTTATACATTATTGGTCAGAAAAACTAGCAGATTTACAAATGTTCTCAATATTTTGGATAAAACTGAGGTTGTCAGCTGTCACAAATTTTCTAGAGATTTAGTTCGAGAAATCATTGGAGTTTGCATACAGATGACAATTGCCAACTCACTTCAGTTGATAACCACTGGCATGTAACATTTCCATTTATTATTTAACAGGAATCCCCGATGATAAGTGAGACACAAGACTTCTCTTAAGTGCCTTAGTCAAAGTCACAGAAACCGAAGCCACAGCTCTTTCAACTGTGGCGCGGATAACAGATAAATTCAAAGCTGGCAGGTTCCACCGATTCCAAAGAGCGCAGTAATTTGTAAAAGGCACTGAAAACTAAATGATTCCATTTTAAAGCGTTAAAACCTTTGAAAATCAGACGAGTTTTGTGAGGCACACATGTTGAGGAACTGTGAAAGATAACCGGTTTTCATCGTTCGAAGAATTTCAAATTCAATAATCCCCAAGTGCTTTACTTGAATGTTGACATATATTTTGTATTATACGTATAAAATTTGTATGCCAAAAAGTGATGAATAACAAGGCGGCATTTTAGTTTAGTGTACCGCATTCAACATCCCGCTACTCGGATGTTGTAATGGGGGACTATTTAATGGGGCATCAATGTTGTTTAGTTCCGTAGTTAACTTTTGAAATTTGCCCTTGTGAGGTACGGTTTTGGGAGCGAAGATATAGAGGACAGTAGACACAATGTTGAATATATCGCATCTAAAGTATACTTGGTGTAAAATTCGTTCATAATTGGTTTTCCTGTTACATATACTGTGGCTCAGATGCGTTTGCTAAGAATGGATAAGGCATTTCGCTGTAATTTACTGGATTGTGAATAGACGAAGATCATGGTTGATAATGACAACCCGGATTTATTTGACAGTTTCCCTTTGAATTCTTTCTGTTGGGCCTACCAAAAAATGGTTTCACTTAGACGAAGCTTACAGGAGGTTTTTAAAAATTACTGCATACATGTAATGTTAGCAACAGTTTACGTTAAAGTGCATCTGTAGGAAAGTTTACTATGTTGTTTTATCTCGCACGATATTTTATTCCATGCATTGAATTTATTGTTCTTAAGCCATGTGGAGTTTTGTGTGATCAGAACAAAATTGCACATGGTTATAGAAATCACCTTACGAACAACACGCACGCGAACAGTAGGTGAAGTAAACTTTTGTTAGTTATCCGTCACCACTGTCTTCACTGTGATCTGCCTGACAAACTGCCCGGATTGAATGCAATAGATCCAGAGATAAATGTGCCCAGTTGTCCGTTGGCAGGTTAAGTAACACATGTCATTGACGTGAGCGCCGCGATGGAACCATTGCAGCTTAGTTGTAATGATGTTAATCTATGTGCTCAACGGAGTAGCTTGGTTCATTTTTGTCTGTCTCCCTAGTTTTTTGCAGGTCACTGGGAAGATTTCAAACAAAAATACCTATTCAAACCTTCAAAGAAGACGTCGGTTAAAAAAAGAAATTCAAAAAAAAGTTAACTGTGGTGCACACTTTAATGGGGTTAAACCTTTTAATTCAGAGGTGCTTTGAAAAATACAGGTCATTGAAAATACATACAAGACATACAAGTGAATTAATAACGATTATCTTCGGGATTAGTAAAATATTGCACACAACTCAGACTAACCACCTTCTCTTCGCTGCCACTTAAAGCCCAGAATTTTTAGGTGTACTTCTGCTACTTCCCCTAAGGCAGGTACAAACGCCATTTATCTGATAACCACCTTTGTTATGTGGCCAATAGCATACGATGGCGAAGTTCAAACGCTATGTTCTTAACAGAAATGACCAGTATTGATGAGTTCCGGACCCGCTGTGTACCATTTTTGGTTGCACTGACATACTCAAACGTAGAAGCAATTTACAACTGGAGACTCTAATAATTCAACACCGCATGTTGTCATCAGTAGATCGCTGGCCTGCAAGAAGAAGTTATTTACATATATTTAGACGATATTGGATTAAAACCTCCCGCGATATCAGTAGCGGACTACGCGGTATGAGATGTGACCGGCTGTGTTAAAAATAACTGGCTGATGATAATACTCCTTCGACTTATACCAGGTAACATCACCCTATAGGTTCACTTATTAATGAGCAAACATGTTCCTCATCGAAGTCTTCCTACGGAACCTCATGCTTCCGTTTTTATCCCGTTAAGAGGAAGATGGATGAAGTGTATTGTATTTCTGGGGGGTGAATATTAGTGCTGTGTTAAACTGAATGGAGAAAGCACTATCGAGGAAATCTACAGGAAGGCATATAGTCATCACCTAAAAAGTGGGGCAGATCACAGCGGTGACGGTGACTAAAATTGGGCGTACAGTACCACCACATATTTTTCAAACTGGTACATTTACGGATTTTGCCACTAACCCGGGCCTCTTAGATAGTGTATTACTGACTTTTAAGAGGCAAAATTCGGTATCAGAAACAATGAGCTCATAAAAGAGAAAGGTAGAAATGCAGAACTTTGTATAAAAGTTAAATTTTTGTTGTCATTCGTGAGTACGCTTTATTAAGATTGATGAAACCAGTTCGATCGCCGTTGCCTTAAGAACCAAGGAACTACAGCTAGTACAAAATTTACACAAGTCACGATTAGAAGCAGTTGCGGGTTGAGTGGTTGTTCAGTGGGTATTATTAGTGAATCCAGTTTCAAAGATTATACGTTCAAACGATAATACTTTGCAGAAAGTGCATGCCAAAACTGAATGGGGTACCTGCGATACACAGTGAGTGATAAACTCGGCTTCCAGTTACAGTGATGCGTCATGTCATCGAAGCACCAACCATATTTAGTCGACTAGTTACAAAGATTCACCCATGTATTTTCCCACTCTCACTCCAACTACCGGAATTCGTAACATCGCAAAATTTGACGTGAAACGGCACGTTAAGCAACGCCAAGAAGGTTGCAAACAAGCATTTTGAAGACTCTGACTCTGGCGATTTGCAACGGTCATAATCAATTCTCCTACGCTATCTGATAATTACATATTTTTTTGTAAAGTTTGTTGTTGGTTCACTTTCAGTACACGGCTAGATACGCTCTACGTGTGCTTTTGTTGGCGATAGTCGCCTTCTGATTTTATCTAACTTCTACACTAATACTTAGTTAGTCTGACATGGAGTTGGTGACAGAGTTGAAACCGCTAATCATGTAGAACGGTTACAGCCAGATGATGGGTTGAGCGTGGACTGTTGGAAGCCTTGTCGGGCACCGAAAGAATAAACAGCCGGTTTTATATTTTACATTATCCGTTGGAATGTAGGACAAAAGTTTACTAGTGTCGGGAAAAGTTGCATATGACACTTCGAAGAAGTAACTGACCCAAAGGTGTTCAACTGAATAATTACGGAACACGTACAGATAAGTTCACTAGAGGTGTAACGGTGAGTTTACTATGCCGGTTTAGTTGACTAAACTGCGAGCTGTCAGTTTTCGATTCGGTTATTTGAATCCTTACAGGTGACGACGCCTTATCTCTTACTTGGAAAATAAAGTAGGAAACTGTATGTATGAGTCTTTTATAACAGGACTGGGAACCCCAATTGCTACACGACCAGATTTAACCAACTGAAGGGGAAACTAGTCAGCAAGGAAGCTCTGCTGGTGTCCTGCTTTGAAGATAACAACTAACTTGCAAAGTTTTACCAAAAACTAGTTGGAATTTACATGCTTGAACTCATACGCCGAAGCACCTACGCGCCGTAGCTGTCACCTGGTTTAGTGATGAAACGTTCTCAACTTGAACGCCCAGCACTGCAGACAACCGAATACGTTGGCCACTGGCCCAAGCCATGAACAACAACACAGTTCCTATTAGGTATAAGCCCCTTTCCGCATGCGTGTCTACCGAACGTATATGTGTTGCGGTGCTCTATGCCTGGGTTAATTGAACCAACTCAAAATTACTTTGAACTTTTGCAAATCAAAGTTGAAAAGAACTGTTCCTACTATTCTTACGCTAACCAATAAGAATCACCTTCAATGCCAAACTAAAAACGATTAGCGCATGCTTAACAGGGAAATTACCCAACGGTTGCTTTTGGCGGACGAAACTGTGGGAATTTTGCTGCCTACTTAAAGACACTCCATTGATCCCCAATGTTGGCAAATGATTTACCAGTGCAGGCCCTCTGTAAACGATAATTTAGATGTATTCACAAATAAATCACAAAACTCATAAATACAGTTATTATATGGAAATTATCCTTTTAGCTACATTGATCAATAGGTCTTAGTTAAATTAGTTACGACAGTAACGAAATTTCTTACAATTTCATTGGAATGCCTTCCATTTCCAGTAACTCAGTAACTCACCATTTTCTGATGAGCCTGGAGCGATAATTTTTAGAATTAGTAGTTATTTCAAGAGTAGAAAAACGGTTGACAAAACCCGTTTTACCGCTTCATTAAGCAGGGGACTTCTGTTTTTTGTATAAAACTGTGCAAAAACCTTCGAACTGTAAACTTTCAAATAATGTTTGTACTTTTTACGTGTGACATTCGCTTGAGGCTACCGGAAGTAGTCGTCTCCCACTGTAAAACATTTTTCATGCAATAGAATTGACAAAAATTACAATATTTTACAAACAAATAAAAGCGTGAGCATATGAAAAAGTGTTTAACCTGGATTTTGGCAGCAAATGAATTGCCAAACAGCACAAAGTGAAAAGTGCGCAGTTGTTTCATTTGTACGTTTTGGACGAGCTATAATTAAAATAAACTATGCTAAATCACTCAGATGTACGACAAAAGAAAATGGTCCAAGTTATCTTAGGACAAGGTTAAACAAAATATTGTCTTTTGCAGTAATTCGTTAAATTGCGCAACCAGTAACTAGCAACAGACAAGACAGAGTATATTATAGGTTAACCATGTAAACAGTGAGCTGCAACTTATGTGAGTGGTTGTAAAGCACGTCACACGTCTCAAACTGTTCAAAAATTCGTAATATTCTTCAAGGTTGCAAAATCATCATTGGTGTATTTTTACTTCGATATACCTCGGTCATTTAGTGTGCCCTCTGACTAATTCCGGTTCAGACGCAAACATCTTCTCAAACCTTATCAAAAGCTGAGCTGCAGCGTGCAATTTTCAAGAGGAAGTACATTACTGGCTCTGAAAAAATTAGTTAGACTATTCGTTGTGTTTTTATTTTGGACAACAGTTCAAAGAAATAGTTAGAGTAGGACGCTGCACATTTTTGGATATTGTGTGAAGGGCCAAAGCATTATGTGGAGTTAATTTGGAAACTTGAACATTAAAAGACCAGGTTCAAAAGTACCTATGAAGTAAAGTAAACACAGGTCATTTAAACAAGTGTGTCGATATGTTTGGTTGTATCAGTAAAGTCTTGTGGTCTTAAATAACTTAATGGGTAATGTGATAAAAGATGTAATGTTCCATAATTCACACAGGAAAAATCTGTATTTTACATGATCTTCAAATATGTCCTTCGGAGGTTTAATCTTCACAAAGATGCTTGCAAAAGGTTTACGTTAATTTGTAAAATAGCACGCCAGTCTTCTTCTAAACAACCCGTGTTGTGCAAAAACGTTGATACTGATTGGAACGTTTTGATTTACAAAGCTTGTGTGTGAGATTTGTAAATCAAACTGACTTTCTGAATTAGTAACAGTTTCAGTTCGAATTCTTCTTGCTTTGAAATTTTCAGATTGTTTGAAATATCTGAGGTACCTCGCTGGCACTTTACTTCTGTAGAAATAAACATGTTGTAAATATGTACAGCATTACCAGCCAGCTGGCTATCTCATTTAAAGGTTCCCCCATTTCTGCTTTATCCACTAATTATATTTCCCAATTGCTAAATAAATTAGTGCTTGTCAAAACTTTTTCCTAGTGTTTGTCCTGTGAAAGTTGTCTCCCATTTACTTTCATAAACTAGAACCAACCACATGAAAATGTTCCAGTTCCTTTCGTCTTAAATGACCATCGTTGTTTCTGTTAGTGTGAACTCAGATCAACATCTAGCCGATTTCAAAACGTTTACACCTACACATTAGATGTGACACGACATTCCTTAAGTTATGGAGTGCTTTCTACCTACATTACCGCCGATGTCATCATAGAAGTGCAATGCTTCATGTTCACCAACTAACTATGAAATTTTCACACACATATTTCTCAGTTTATTGTGAATATTTTGAAAACGGCAGGTTGATAGCTTCAAAAGACAAGACAGTACTTGTAGACTGAATAAAACATTGTACTTAATCAACGACCTTAGAGATGTATCAGCTCCTACATTTTCATTGTTTTTCTTCAAATTGTACCTACTTTCGTCAACATCAGAAATCTGTGCAGATGATCAACACTTATTGATAAGTAACCTATCTCTTGGCAGATGGTTTAACGTTTAAGTTGTACCGACGCATGTGTAGACAAGTTTATCTAAGCCTGGAATGGGTTTCATGGAAGGTTGGCGGTGACGTGGAATTTCTCTACGAAGTGAACGTGTGTGTACACTGTCAGAATGTTTTCAGTTGAAAAGTGCCGTTTAAAAACCGATGTAACATATCAGTAACTTCTAACGACGGACGTTTATTTGTGTTCGACCTTACTTTCGGTTGTGTTTTGCAGATGGAAGCAAAATAATTGAAATCTTTGCTTTTCTGTTTGACGACTTTCTTCTGATCACGCGAATAAAGAAGCAACCAAAAAAGGTAAGATTATCGTCTGGATGCACTTTTTGAGTTAAAGTTCTGCAAAATAAATAAAAGCCTGTCATGTGACACACAATGAGATACAGTGCATTCAAATGACACAATATACCTATTTCAAACTAACTGTAAGGTTTGGTATTTATCTTAGATTTGTTGGATTCTTTCACATGCCATTAACGTACAGTGTTGAAAGTAATTCACCTCTAACTGATCAAAACTACCGATTGATGTAGAATGAACGAAATTTAACGATTACTTTGCTATTCGTTAAAATTACTCCGTTCGTATCATAAGTGTTCAGTTTTCTCATAGTCATCTTATAACGGCGGTGTGTTGGCCATTCACGGCTTTATGATATTACAAAATGTACATAAAAAACAATCACTAAATTTTGTACACTTCAGGTCATTTTTCTCGTTTAGAACAAACAACTCTTTGGAAAAAAGAAACTTAATTCCGGTGTGTTTAACTTTATTTGAAAACCGGTTAACGCTGTTGCGTAGAATTACTGATGAGGTTTGTGGCACACTTCACATATTAAGAGGTCCTGTTGTAAACTAGTGAACCTCCAGCTGCACTTGAATTAGCGACAAAAATGACGTCACCATGGTTGCTTGCTTGATTCCAGCCGACGTCCTCGGTTTTTACAAAGTATTCTCTTTCAACGTTTTTTACAAAGACTGCTTGTCCGGTTTTTGGTTATAAACTGAACAGTTTATTACAAACCAGCCCACACCGAATTGCGAATTAAATATTATAAAGCAGTTAACGTCAAATGACGACACAGTAAATGAACCATACTTAATTAGGAAACCAGAGGCTATAGCACCTGCGAGTTGAAATAATTTTGTGAATTTATTAGAAGAAACCCACTAACTCAATCTGGCCTCCAATTGAATAGTAACGGCTAACAATTGACCAGTAACTCTTAATAAACGTTTAGTAGGGAAGTTTGAACGTCTTATTTCGATTCGTCAACCAACGAACGATTAAGTCGAAATATAACCATCACTGACAAAGTGGTAATATTTAAATTTATGGATGCATTACTGTAATGTGTTTCACTCAACTAGTTCGATTTACCAGTCGGCCAATCCCTAGACACCAATTTTTGGTTATCAGGAATATTGCAAAAAGATTACAAATTTTTTACTGACTTGCGTGTATTTCACTGTAAGAAGCGCGACACCTGAGAATACTCAATATCTCACATCTTTTCGCGGAAATTATTAACGGCTCGTTGCATAAAATTGTTTACTTCCTTTTGTTCCGCAAGAATCAACGTGGATATATTTCATGTTATGGAAAACATTGCACAAGTGTCAAATAAGTTTTGCCGTTCGGCTAACTGGGAAATTGTCACTAAAAAACATAGCAACATGTGGAAAATTTCTGGCTGACTGTTGTAAAATGTAAGTATATAACACTTTTATTACGAGCCCATTGGGTGAAAGAATAGCTTTTTGAGTCAAATAAATTATCATGACAAACTATTTCCGAGAGTTACTGAGTGCTCAATTTATGTTTTCACTAAGGAAGGCCGCCAGGCCCCGATAAACACGTTGTTACTGCTACCTACGAAATCAGCTGACGTGTGGCTTATGTGCTGAGCTATAAAGCTCATATCAGTGCATTTCCCATAAGCGCGTGCAAGCTTTTTTATATGTCCACTGTAGTATGTAAATTTAACGTCTTTCTTCTTCGTTTGCTTTGGATATAAAGAGGGGAAGACAGCGTAAATCAACTGAAATTAGCTACATCTTTCTTTTGGCGTTCGATCGACATTCCCCACACGGAATCCACAAAACACAACTGTTATCGGAACATGAGCTTCAATACAGTTTCTGAATATACCCTTATATTTAATGTTATATCTAATCACATATGGAACGACAAAGTTTGTAATAGTAAGATCGAACGGCTTTCAATTCTGCTATTGGAATAGTTTATTTGGTTAATCACCACTGGTTGATATGTTACACCAACCGTTCATCTCGCCCAAGCGTACACATATCTGCACGATCATGCAACAAACTGTGGTGGTGAGTAGTCGAGGTCACCTGACGTAGTGCTAGTTTTTACTGTGGGGCAATGTTCCGACCGTTTTTCTTAAAGGCAGTTACAAGTTGGGCAAGGAATCCGAACATTGACATAGTATTATCACTAACCGAAGGTGGCTGAACAGTATTCATCTTATAGTTGTCCATACCACTGGTAGAAGATACCACTACCCTATTTCTGTTAGCCTTATCGTAAGATGAACACGTCTCCTATTCTTTCGGTCGAACCAAACGTAAACCTGTAAGCAGGATTGATAACATGATATGCTGAGCTGCGGGTCTCATTATATATCTTACAATGGCTAGCGCACTTGTAGATGGGTACTGCTAGTTTTTATCTTCATGAGGCTACCATTATATACACATTCATAATTCACAGATAGTCTGCTCGGAATTACGGAGATATTTTGTGACCGTATGTTCTTCAACGAAGCAGCCTTTTGTTATACGGGCAGTTGCTATAACAGCGCAGTATTATGTGTACCTTCACTAACAGAGAAAAATAATCATATTGAATATAGACTCAAGATGTTTCATATTCTACAGACAATCGGTTAACACTGTACTTTCCAAAGAGACTTTAAAAAATTAACTGACTGGGTGCAGAGGTTTTAGCACACGTGCATTTTTCCTTGGGATCACTGTCTTCGTCACCTGAAGTTACATTTATTTGAGTACCTTTATATAGATTGTTCTCTCCAGGGATTTTCCAACGAGTGAAAATTAACACGACTGAATGGCGCCTTTCAGTTCGACTTCTTTTATTTGCAGAAGTCATTTTCCGAGAACCCACTGAACCCACGTGGACTCAGCGAAGGTGGTGTATTCGTTGTCTACAGGCAGGCCATCGCTTTGGATCGATTCACAATTCATGACCTGGGAATAGCCGAAGCAACCGGTAAATTGCAAAATACATTCAAAATTTTGTACCATTACGCACTGTTTCGATTATATCCTTCCGTCGCTTTTTGCGAACCTAAACAGGAGTCCAGTAATCGCATACTTCTTAGGCGGTACTCTTAAGCTGATGTCAAGATGGAGAGAAGAGTTAATTTTTTGACGTGAAGCAATTGCGAGCAGCTGCTCGGTAGACTAAATGGATGGAAATTTTCCATTACACCCAAAAATACGGTTTTGATCAATGACACGAGCTTAAACACAATGTCTATGGAATCAAATAATCACGATCAGATAGAGATTTCCTGGTGGCCTTTCTTCGAATAAAGGTGCGCTCGACTACACAAGTTATGTTATCAACACCCTGCGTTATTAATCATTGTTCATGCTTAAAAGGTATCTACAGCTAATTTCCTTTCATTAATTTTGTGTCACTATCTTACTTTTGGTCGTAAGACTACGCAATATATTGCTTCCGGTTCAACAAATACGTGTCTTTTTTCTAGTCAAGTGCACTCTCTTTAGATCAATGAATTTCCCTTGGGAACATTATGCTATCGTGCTGGTTAGTCCCGGAGCAATCTAAGAAAAATCCAACCCTCTAGAGTAATGGAGAGAAAATATAAAGTATTTTGATCAACTGTCAGCAAAACTGCGTAACAAGAATGTTTTGTTCAATCAGCCTTTTGTCAATCAGCATTTTGTCGTACAACTAGGCGATCTTTGGCAGAGATACGCACTGGTTTTCTGTGCAAAGCATTATTAGATAGGACGGTTCATTTAACATGCTGTTAGGTTTTTCATTCAGAATAACCAGTCACGCAATTCTCCACAGGAATATGTTTTCCTCTTTTCGTCGTCTCATTTGTTGAGTTATGAAATGAATCTTAATGAACTAATTTATTAAGCTTTCGTTTAGTTGCCCTGATACAAAATGATGTAATAATTATGGTTTAACGATTTTCGAAAATACGCTAAGCTTTCTTAAGAAGATTATCGACATGGTTACTTAAAGTGAACAGTGGTTTTTGCCACAGGGTGAACATAGTCTGCATACAAGACACAAATACGAAGGATAGTAATGTTGTACTGGAAAAAGTCTGTGTCGACTGTTTGTACAGCAAACTTTTCATCCAGAGTGTAACTCGTATAATATTGCATTATTTTACAAATTATGATTTCACGAATTTATTCCTGGCATACGAGCGCAGTTTTCTCGAGCAAACCATTGTTTCAAACTGAGTAGAAGACTGTCTTTCAGGTCAAAACCCTTAACAGCTCTATACACCTTGCTCAAAGATTAACTATGACGGGTAAACCAATTGTTACACATCGTATTAGATGGACCAGAACAAACATATGCATTAGGCACCAAACAGAAATACGCAACCATTGAAGTTTGTCTACAATCTACCGCTGGTTTGAAACTCAAAATGCCAAATGACACGAATGAAGCTTTCTTCTTCTAAACCAATGGTGCGAAATCTTCAAAAAAGAGGAGGTGATTCTGCTATTAAATCTTGGATGTGACAGAAAGAAAGGCGGTTATTGATCACCCAGAGAAATTAACCAATAGCACTCCATTCAGTTAAACGAGAGAAAATTATAATTTACTGGTGTTTTAAAAGAATGATCTGTCGTCTCGTTTAACGGGCTGAATATCATTGATCACTCCAACATACCCAACCTCAGCAAAACTGGATCCATATTCAGCAGTGATGTCAAGTTAGTTTAAGTGTTTACGTTTTCTGAGACTCTGACTTGTCAGAACGCTAGGGGATTGAGTTAAATTTTCATCCCCAATTGGCATTTCCAAACCATATTTTACGCGACTCAGCAGTTAGGTTACCAGTAAGACATGAAACTTTCACAAAGGATCTGTACGATTAATTGGTGTTACAACCTAAAAAGCATGTAAAATTAAGTCAGCCCGCATTTTTTCTCGCAGCTGCCTGCGTTGGATGTTAGTGAATTTGAAATTTCCATGAGCGTCCGCGTCGCTCCCGATTACGTGTTTTTCAGAACGCCTATCACTAAAATCAGCCTGGTCAGACACGCCCGATTTAACTCGTTTATTGATCAGTCCTTGATTACTTTGTTGGTTTAACCGGTTCATTAATTGTTTGGATGTTTGCCTACTACTTTTCCACTTTGGCGGTTTATTTTTTTATGCTTGTTTCGAGTTTAAAGATGCCGTGCACTCATCCAGTCAATTGTCATAAGTTTTTATCAAGATACTTTTCTGCCCCACCGAGAATGTTTGCAGGTTAAGCGGTCAAGGACAACTAGTCAAGCATGGTAGGAATAACGGTTTTAAAAGCGACTGAATTGACAACACAGAATGGGTTGTGTATAGGCATCACCACAATTAACCGATCCCGAAAGAGTAAACTATCCAGCCACACAACTTTTCGCAAGCAATCACATCCCATTTCATAGAGTATGTCCAACCAGCCATCATGCAGGGTTTCAAGTAATTAGATTTTTTCAAGTCCAAATTCCAAAAATATTAAGCGCTGAGCACCCTGATTGCAACTCAATGGTTGACATTTAATTCTGCTTCCGAGGCATTAATGTTTATGAAATATTACATGGTGTAATACGTTCGATAACATTTATCCATGTCGTAGGTAAGGTTTCTTTGGAAGTCCATTGTAATGTTCGACCTACTCGACAACACTTCCTCTAACCTTTAAATAGCTGGTTTAGATGGTTAAAAATCCCCAGAGTAGTCATCAGAAAACAACAGTGTAGCGAACAAGCTCGTTTTCGGTTATTCATCATCAGGCTAATTACATAACAATTTATATGAAACACAGTTGTCAGAGCGAAACGGACAAAAACAAGTAGCTAGTTTGAGTGAGGTCAGACGCATCATCGGCATACACGGAAACAACGTTTCGGTACGATTACGTCATCACTATGACGCCACTGGAACCATGACAGTTTGATCGATCATGGTGTGTGTGGTTGGCCATGACAACTTCAACGCCTGAACAAAGCGCTTTTGTGCACACAAGGGTGGATTTCTTAATCGAATTCCAATCGCTTCGGCTGTGGATAAAATTCGACATCTGACAGCTTTTGAGTGACTGGCACTGACTCGGTAAATCGGACGGAAACAGGAGTCCAGGTTGACAGTATGATGTGTATCAACGAGGTGTGAAACAATCGCGTTCGTAATTGTCTTGGTGACTCCGCTGCTGATCCAGACTGGATGGTGCTCACGGATACGTTCAGATAAACGCCTGGTCGTGCGACCCACGTAACTAGTTCCACAGGAACAACTAAATGAGTGTGCACAGAAAGAAGCCGCAGAAACCGGCATTTTATTTTTTAGCCGTAAACACAAAGCTGGAGTAGAGTTGAAACAAACGCGTAATTCTGCAGCATAGGATGTTCTATTGATGACAGTGTCAAGTCTCCTAGTGACTGTTTTGGCAAGCGTATCCCCTTTGAACGGTAAAGAGATAAATACTGCTTTCTTTTCCATTGGGTTCACTTTATCCTGTTTCTGACGGTGTTGCATAGTCTTGTCTACATAACGCTCTGAATTGCCATTTTGTAAGAACGTATCCGTGAGCACCATCCAGTCTGGATCAGCAGCGGAGTCACCAAGACAATTACGAACGCGATTGTTTCACACCTCGTTGATACACATCATACTGTCAACCTGGACTCCTGTTTCCGTCCGATTTACCGAGTCAATGCCAGTCACTCAAAAGCTGTCAGATGTCGAATTTTATCCACAGCCGAAGCGATTGGAATTCGATTAAGAAATCCACCCTTGTGTGCACAAAAGCGCTTTGTTCAGGCGTTGAAGTTGTCATGGCCAACCACACACACCATGATCGATCAAACTGTCATGGTTCCAGTGGCGTCATAGTGATGACGTAATCGTACCGAAACGTTGTTTCCGTGTATGCCGATGATGCGTCTGACCTCACTCAAACTAGCTACTTGTTTTTGTCCGTTTCGCTCTGACAACTGTGTTTCATATAAATTGTTATGTAATTAGCCTGATGATCAATGGTTGTTTTGATAGTGTATGTGAAAATATCAGAAAAGTGCATTGGCAAGGTCACTACTTCGCACCACATTGTTAACAATAGAGAAATTCATCGCACACAACACATGAAATCCTCTGGTTTGTTTCGCCAAACATCAGTAGGTGTACGATATAACCAATAGAGTTTCAAATCAAGGTTCAAGTGCAATGTAAACAGCCAGTAATAATTTAGATTACTGATGAACAGTCGGAGATTTGGTTAATTTCAAGATGAACATTACCTACAAATGATCGCAACTGTTGCATTCCCATAAACCTCCCAGTCGGCTCCTTTCGAAAAGAAGCACTAGACCCGAGCTTCGCTCTCATTAGAGCTCGTCAGTAGTGCATATCATCGCCACTGCCGGGACTTGAACCACGGACATTCAGTTCATGAGACAACCGTGTTTACCACTGCGCCATTGACCTCACGTTAGGCACGACCGAATTATCATATGTGAACGCACAACCACTTTCGCTTGTGAGTAATGATCAGGTTGCCCGATCGCCTCGAGAGGAGACACAGTTACTGTCTGTTAACTCCAATCGATAGCCCCCGCGACTTGGACTTTCTAGATAGGTCGAAATCTACGATCCCATTAAACCTGCTAGGCGAAACTCGAGTCTAGTGCTTCTTTTAGAAAGAGACCGACTGGGATGCCCTATGAGAATGCGACAGCTGCGATCAACTGTCGGTGATGATCAAGTTGAGATGACAATTTAGACTAAACGTCAAAAAAGTAGAGAGACATCAATCGAAATTTCGATCGGATGGTTAGTTCATTCCGGTAAAAAAGTGGAGGCATCCATCAAAATGCACCAATTCCCACGCTCAAGCCTATGCGCTGAAATACTTACACTTCGACGATGTCACATTGTTTGGTGATGAAAAACGTGCAAACCAAATCTCCAGTTTAACGGAAATCCCGATATATAACTACTCAGCTTGATCTACGACCAAGACCACCACTATTTTCAACCTTCTGAAACCGTTTGATCACTTATAAAACATACAGTCAGTGTGCCCTAAAAGATAACAGTGCCAATTTTTATTTCTCTAACTAATTTATTTCGTGCCACGCTGATGTAACATTTTAGACATTCATTAACTGCTCGTTCGACTAAAACTTCATTCGTGTTGCTGAATTTGGGACATGTCGTGCAATGGTGGAAGCAATAGCACTTACTTATTCTTTTAAACAGAATGTGTTCCAGTGGAATTAAGTCAACAGCAGCTAGGGCAGTCGCTCTATACTTGAGCCTAGGATTACGAAAACCTGTAAAATGGATGTTTTTATCTTTCTCCAGTGGTAAGTCGTGAAACAAAATGTTTCTGAATAGGCGTCGTGGGAATCAGTACTATCTATAAGTTGCTTGTGTTATTTACACCACCAACATACATGACATGAAATATCTATTCCAAAATCTCTCTGCACGTTAGCCAGCACAGGTTTGAACTGGCATTCACGTGTATAAGCTGTGTATAATTACGTGGAGGATAGCCGGGACAATCATCAATTACTGGACAATCGAGAACGAGAGGACAGCGTTAACCTGAGTCGATTTAGCACGGCACCCACTGAGCGCCTGGCGCACCAATTAAAGTTGCCTATGTCCAGTGCCCAAAGGACAGCGGGGATGAACAACCAAACGGAACATTCAGTCAGCGTTATTGAGAGAGACGATAACGGAATGTCAACAAGTCGGAAATGGACAAATGTTGTGTAACTCTTCATAACTGGCAACTTTATCAGTAGCAGTCTGTTCAACTTTTTTGCTGATAAGCGGTAGCAATCAGTCCTAACAACTATTGCAGACAGCAGAAAGATGGTCGGGAAAATTTAAGCGCGCTGTCTATAGTAACAAGTATCTTGGCACCGTTTCACCCATCTCCTTCTCTCACAGAACACATCAACCCATGCGAAATCTGTCTGTCTAATTATAGACTATCAGACATGGAATCTGTCCCGGAAAATGTCTCCCTGCACTGGGTAGAAAATTACTTCACCACTGAGGAGCTCAAGATCATCGACTATGTAGTCTACATCAGTCAATAAAATGTTTTTGGACAACAGCATTCCTTTTCTCAAAGGTAAAATTTCGCTGTGAACTAGAAGAATTGCATCGTTCTCATCCAAACCATTCATCCTAGAGACCATTTTCGATTTCCTCCGTAAACCGGTAGTCGAGTTCTTCAGTTATCCATTCCGTAACCTGTCTGTTAACCAACTTATGGATATTATAATTCAACTTCGAGTAATCTTTTCTCATATTGTAATCAAATGTTATTCATTCGACGATTTCTTGTGAATGAAAACGAGTTACTCTAACTCAAACTTTCCAACATCAATCTGGCCTAAGCCAGAATAGTTTTTTTTTCTGATGACTCAACTATTCACAACTACCAAATATTTCCATGTGATTTTATCAGTACAGTGTCGTTGCGTGCAGTTGAAAACATGCTTGACTTCTTTTTCAGGTACACTGGTAACACATCGTCAAAAAAACCACCGTCAATAGACAAGCGCAGGGTTGTATGTCTGCTTTCAGTTAACATCCTACCACTTGTGTTAATCCTCAGCATTGTTCGTTCGGTTACAAGGTCCTTTACTATTTCATTTTTTCACCTCTTACAGGATAACGTTCAATTCGAGCGTTTCGTTCATTGCATTCGCAAATGCATTAAATTTGAACCAATTAATTATTGAGGATTTGTGTTCAACAGACTGAAGATTTGATTCGTCTATCGTGTTTAAGTCGAGATAGTGTTCTCACTGTTTCGGTATTAAATATAGTTCGTTAAATTATTCATGTAGGGAATTTATGCCTCATCTTCCTCGAAGGACAATAGGTCTCTCGTACGACCAAAACATAAGTACACAGCACTGATTAGTGAAGAGCAGTCGACTGTCAAAACAGTGGGGCAAAATATCAAGGGCCAAAGTGTCCATTTTGACGTAACTGTTACCAGCTTGTGCATAGTGTTTACGGAAGATGAGTACTTCAATAAACCTGAAATAAGTGTGGATACAATTAATCCGCTAACTTATCTAACCTATGACATGACGATCACTTTTAACTATGCCTTTGTGATTGCACAATTGCCATCCGCGCTAAGTATATATCAGTTTCTATCAGAATGTAGCTACAAGTGCCTGTTTGTAATTCTTGAATAACAAAATTATGTCAGCACATGTTTCATCCATTTTGTCACGTCCTATTGTCTCGAAGTAATCGTCAATAATGTTGTTAACACTGATGACATCATTTGAGACCTATGCAGTTCAAAGTGGCTACCAACTTTTCAGCATGCAGATCGTCCAACAGTACTCAGTGATGTACTCCATACAGCTTCATTTAATCACTTCACCAACAGAGGCTAAAGAATGCGATCAGTAGTCGTGTACGACTAAGAAACCCCATCTCTATGACTGTAGAAATGTGATTACTTGCTCGTGAAGAATAAGGATCAACTTTTATACTTCGTAGACGCACAAATAAATCATCTAAACAATATCTTGTCAGAGTTAGAGCTCAATCAAGTGAACGTTTTAGTAAATGACCCTCTCTAAAATGTAGACGGGCTATAGTTGAAGCCTACTCTTATCAATAAACAGTGCATCCCTCAAGTCGAAGTTAACGTTTAGATGGTTGAACAGCTGGCCAAAGGTGTGACGTTACCAGGATCCAATAAAGTCTGATCGGTTAGGGCTGAAAATCAGTAGGCGAGTTGCCACATATCTCACGAACACCAAACATGACACTGACGACAGGCGAGAATTCCGGGCTCTCTACATAGTTGCCACCGATCAACCTGAGACAGTCCGCCAACACATGTTGGTAACCACTGTATAGATTTCAAGTTGAGTATGTAAAACCAACTTGTGTTCTAACAAAAGTTTATTTATTGCTTACAACTTTCATAGTCACAGATCAATCACAACCACTCTGGAGACAAACCATTTGATTTTGACTATGTGACGCAACACCCAGTCAACGTCCGATCCACATACACTCTGTTAGATAGAAATTCGTCGTTGCTCATGATGTCATTTCCTCGACGTCTTGGTTTGTTTGCAATTTTAATAGCGCTGTAAATAATTAGTTGAACTATCTCGTTGTCAGCTTTATTTCATTTTACTCAGTTCACTGTAAGTTTAAACAGAATGCAGTCACCCCACTGGCATACCTGATGACTTGTTTTATAAACTAGCCTCTTACACCACGCAACTTAAAGTAGCGCGCAGAACTTCTCACCACTTCTAATCATTTCATCCTGTAACGCACCACGAATTGTATTTTAAGCACAGTCGATCTATCCCTACATCACCAAACCTCCATTTTCACTTTAACCAAACATTCACTGAAGCTCGAAAGTCACTGACTTCTAAAATTTGGCGAAGAACGCAATCTTGTATCGAAGTAACGTTGCTTATATTGGTTTTATCAATGTCAGTTTCAACACACGTGTGTAGTATGTATCTGAACAGTTTTTACTTCATTCTGTAGTTCTCAGTATACAACTAAATATTGCTCAGCTAGGTAGCCAGATCTAACACGAGCGTATATCAATTTTCTAATAACAGCGACAGAGAATCCAGATCGGTAATTGTACGTCTCTGTAGAATCATCTTTTTCTGTGTCAGTATTTAGCTCGCCTACTTTTCCAAGTAGTTATGATAACGTCCAAAGTGTCTAAGTTGTTTTCGCAACATTTCAAAGCTGACCGCACTGCTGACCAACCTATTGTGGGTTACTACTTCCGACAAGGTCTCCAAGAGTTTTAAATAAAAAGACAAATGTTTACCAGGTCAAAGTGGAATCATGATTTTAAGTTGCTTTTTGCCCAGTTCCGTAGTAATCGATGTAGCTGTCAGTATTGCCTAAACAGTGCTTGATGGGCAACTGAATTCACCGAAGTAGATGAAACTTCCCGTAACCAATAAGCGGCTTATGCAGTGGTGTTGCGAATTATCTTTGTCGTCTGGTGTGACCAGTCAACTTTTTAAGATACCACATCATCCTTTGACTGGTTTTTAAGTCAAGACCGAACAAAAACTCCATAGCACACCACAAACAAATCATTGGAAGTAACTGTGGGCGATGCATTTGCTTAATAAGTACTGACTGTAGATCTACTGAACTGGGTAACTTTTAAATGCTTGAACTTCCAAGCAGGTCGGTTCATTCAGGTGGTTGCGCTGGTGAAGTATATTCAACGGCTGTATAAGATAACCTGCTCAGCAGAATCAGCGCCTTAAAAAGGGCTTGGAATTTACCTCCTCTCTTATGGGAAGTCCAAATACTGAGCTGTCCTCCGTGAATGAAGTTCTCCATGTCAGTTCTACGTAATCAATTGCTGCGATCAGGATAGAGCTTGCGACTACTGTTTATCAATAAACTAACTGAGCTCTATGCTTGTGGAAATTTTGGTTACAATGTCAGTAGATCTGCTTAAAACAAAAGATCCCCCGCTAGTTAACTACATGAGACTTCCAAATAAGAATATCACACACTTCACTCCGCATCTGTGAAAGTCCATGAAATGTACAAGCCTTCCTTCGTCCATTAGACGTCTTATAGGTTGGTTTAGTCGGCCGGCAGCCAAACAAACAACGTTGTGTGAACTACCACACGATTCATTAGTGCAAAGTAATCATCAACAGACCCACAGTTGCCAAAGTTGATTAACAAAAGAACGTCAATCGAATCGATAGTATCCTATTAAAAGAAAATCTTAAAACTGACCTCTATTAACCTCTTGGCCATTGTCAACCAAGATTTCCACAGCGGCGCTGGTGGTTGATTTTCACTCCCCCATTTTTACCTAGGTGTTGTAACACTTCTCGATTTGCTCACCTATTTTGCTGAGCAACTGTGAATGGATAACTCGCGGAAAACGAGCCAAAAGTCAACATTTGGTAGTTTATTTTCAAAGGGGAACAGTTCATCAAAACAAGAAACCTGACAATACTGATTGTAAAAATTTAAAATAATTGGTTCCGTTGGACAGAACCATTAGAACATGGAAACTGATAGATGCAAGCATTTTTAATTGATTGCTCAACACCAAATTTACAATAAAATTAATGAGTTTTTCATAATAAACTACTAAAAGAATGAATAATCAATGAGCAGATCAGGATAGATCATCAAGTTTATTCAGTGGTTAAGTTCACAAATAATCGTTTCAGATCACACAGAGCTGGCCTGGATAGGTTGTCTGCGACTGATTTAGCAAGCCGTAAGAATGACGCAACAAGATTCCGAATGCATAAGAGGGATCAATAACGTGGCCATTGGTCAGGACGTGTGTAGTGACTCGGAAAAGTAGCTGTTAGCGCGTTTCGACAACACTGTCGTTCTTCGGTAAAGCAGACTTCTGCACCCATGTGGGTAAATGTTCCTTCATTCCGGAGCTCAAACATTTCGCGCTTCTACTGATGTAACTTGCTCCGCAGTTAAATATAAATTGGTAAACATAACGTGAAGTGACACCAATAGGCTAATCTCCTCTGACTGAAGGCACTCGTAACTTCTGAGTCCGAGCGATTACATGAAGTTCAGCTGCATCGAACGTTCGCCAAAGTGAACTTCTCAACTAATGTGTTGTTTGATGCATGATGTAATCACACTTAAATGGCAGCTCTATGTAGAACTTTTTTCCGTAGTGACCACATGTTCGGGTGGTACTTATATCTACTGTGTCTATCTATGAAACTTCAGGAGTAGCTATTTGTTTGCAACACAAAAGTGCTCAGGTCTATTTCATCCGCCAGAGTGTCTTGCATACAGATTCTCCGTGCCCATGTCGACAGATTGTTCACCGGTTTTTTTTATTTTAGACAGACGTGAAGCTGCTGAAGTTTAAGTATTGAATGGACCATGTGGGTTTCTCATAGACAGTTCTAATCGAGACATCTCGATAATCTATGAGTACACCTAGAAAGGGTAGGCAGTTGTTGGCCTCCGATTCACATTCTCCAGGTTAGAATGACAACTATTTGGACGTTGCACCAAGTTACCTGTCATCTGTTTAGAGCGAATGAATAGTAATGTGTCGTCGATGTAACGCATGTAACATGACAATTTTCTTACCTCCTTAGCCGGCTGTTGCCCACTTTTTATCACGAAAACGTCTGCTAAGATGGAACTTAGTGGACCTCCCATGGCTACTCCATCTACTTGAGGGTAGGACTGCTCGATAAAACGATAATTGACATTCTCAGTACAGAGCAGCAAAGTTTCCTTTAATATGTTGGTCGAAAGTCGTAACGAAGTGTGACTCACTTGAACGAGCTCAAATATAGTCAATTGTTTCGTGTAGCGGAACATTTGTGAACAATAACTGAACATCTGTAGAGCACAGCAGTTCGATAGCAAGACTGATTCTGTCCAATTCACTGACGATTTCAAAAGAAGCCTTAATGGATTGTACCTGAAATATTTGTCTTAATGGGGTTAAAGTAGCGACCAGCCAGCGAGTCAACTTTAGGTAAGGGGAGATTATCATTACCAAAACCGGTCTAAGCGGTCTCTCAGAGCTTTGTGTCTTCAATAGGCCGTAAAGTTGAGGTGCTGACGATCCGCACAGCTTGAAAGGCTCATACGTTACTTCATCAATAATTCTTAATTGTAAGCGCGGCTGAAAATATTGCCATGTGCAATCCTGTATTTACGTAAAATTAGCCACTCTCTATTCACTGAACCTTCGGTCATGCAATATCTTTTGTACATACCTATCCTTGTTTGGAATCACGGCCTCAGAGCCCTCGTTTGGCTTGAGTATAACTACGTTCTTTTACTTCAGTCTCTTGATGATTGCAGGTGCTGCCTCATGAAAGCACACCGGCTATTACTCGGAGTCTCGGTAAACCCATGAGTTATACCGGTGAACTTAGTCTTGAATTGAGCTAAGTTGTGAGTACTAGTTGGTCAAAGATTAGATAACTGATCAGTAATATTCTCGAACTGGGCTCCGACACAAATGCGATTAGACTTAGGTGATGTTTTATGTGCAAGACTTGAAACCAACACCTCTGGTTGCAATTAATTCAACTGTATTGAAGAAGAGTTCAGTACGTATTTACAGGATTTCAGTGGAACTGATTCTTCACCGTGACTCGTACGTGACTTCTGCAAACGACTGACCTAAATCTTTGTACGATCCATAATTTTCCTACTGAATAGTGCAAAAAGATGTGAGAGCAAACTTTCAAGTTTTCGATGGCGGATAAAAGACGGTAATGAGTTTGACGCAAACCAGCCAGTCACATTTGAGTAACTTCAGTGTGGACAATCGCAGAACGTTTGAGGTTATTGTTGGTCACTTCCAGTTTGTTGTTCCTTAAGAGTCGGAGGAAATGATAGGAACTGTTCTTCAAAAAAAAGGACGAAACAGAAATCCAGTTCGTGCATTGACCTGCGACTATAGTGGATAAATGTTTGTGCTAGACCTCTGTCTATTAACAATTCGGAACGCTTTTCCCGAACAGCAATCAAGACGTCATTCCATCAGGCAACAATCTGAAAGAAGCAAGTAGAGCCCAAAAGCACACCGTATATTTCCAGCAATGTTCAGAAGCATAATAAGTAGTTTGTACCAATCAAGCCTTGGACCAGTTGTAAATGAAAAGAACGTAATATGAGCTCAGTCCACTCGGCGGCATTCAAAAGCGAGCCAGTTGAAAAGTGCATAGAGCCTTCGAGTAAGATAAAAGACATCCGAAAAGGTGCAGGTGAGACTACCTTGAGGAGTAAGACAACAAGTGATTCGTTAGAAGCAGGGCAAGCACGACTGAGGGGAATGTCACTGGGTTTGTATCAGGCTTGCTATACCGGACGTACACTGAATCTTGCGTATAGAACAGATAAACGGAAAGGCATTTTTGTGACATCCATCCTCAGAGAAGCTACATTATCGCCGTATGGGGGCTGGCCCGTGCGAGTTCCTGTGTATACGATGTTGATTAAATAATCTTTGTGTTCGGTCGCAAAATTCTCTGAAGTACCAATCTCGTGAAAAATACGAATTGTAACCTCTAAACCGTTAATTTAAGCCCTTACCAAAGAGGAGTTTCTAATTTCATGTATCTGTTAAGCGTCTAATGTAGGTTTGGCTATAATGTAGAAACATAGTCAAACTTTTGATAATCCAGTTCAAAGATAAACGAGAAACCTCGATTTTTGTCCTCTCTTCTTAACATGTAAATTGCTAATTATCAAAATTTGACACAATACAAGTCTGATTTCTGTCTGATTCCCGTCTGATTTCTATCAGACAGTCGATTGCTTAGTTGAGTACACGTTAATGTCTGCCATGTTAATGATCAAGTCAACAGGGATAAGTATGTTACTACATTGCATTCAGCAGACAAATAATTCATTTCGCGGTGTTGGGCACAGTGTGATTAAACTTGTCCCCAACATCTGTTCTATATTTCTGAGAGAAAGATACAGTTATGATGAAAATGACTGGTTTATGGTCCGTTCATGTTTCTGTAAACATTCACTTGTAAATTAGATTTACGATCCAAAGTAGTCCCCAGTTCTACTCATTTCTAAGCTTGATATATTTTAGTATCAGTGTATATTTGACTGTCTTGTCAGAATAAATTGATATCAGTTTTATTGCTGTCGCACTGTGCACTGACCTTTCATACTTTGGCTAGTATTTGGTGCCAAAAATTGTTGACTACCTGTTGCATCTGAAAAAACATGTTGGTCATAGGCAGAAGTCATTGCATCCTTAACGAGGTCGGACCAAACTAAAATGAAGTCTTTCAGCGTCAAGTTAATTAGCTCCATAATTACTGGCTACCTTAGAGGATCAGTATCTACATTGATGAAGAATTACTCAATATTGGCTCCAGGAAATTGAGTGTAAACACTTGACTTTGTAAAAATACTTCTTCTCGACCTAATACTGCGTTCCAATTTTTCACCTTATACTCACGTCATACAAATTACTGAAAAACTTCTTTTAAGTTGCAAAACTTTTATCATCGTTCACAGTGCACTGCACCTCAATAGTGTGATCCAACAGCTGAGTTATACAGCAGTCCTGTATTTTACTTTCAATCTCCTGACTAAAAACTGACTGCTTTTAAAACCACAATCAAACCAAGTGTCAATTCAGACCATGAAATATAACGTCATCCCCCGTTCAATTGTGCAAACGCCTGTCTATTTTGCTGAACCGTTGTGCTTCCTTTATGTTGTATCGGCATATACTTGTATTTCGTCATACAGTTGTCTAACGAGAAAAACTTATCAACTCCACTAGTTCAGTCTTCTATTGACTGAAACTAAATTGTACACATTACGTGCGATACACACATCCAGTAGGCGCATTATGAATAAGAAAACTTTACGTGATGCTTCTAGCAATACAAGTGACCATTCTAGACATGGTTACTATGGGCTGTTACAAGGAACTTAGCAGTCGCCATTTATTTTGGTCAGCTTCATTTACTATAAGGCATGGATGTTAGGTTACTGTCTAGCTCTCTTCCGAGAAAATGAACCTACAAGAGTGCGTTGCGATGTGCTTTTAGATACCACAAGTTATTCCTACCTTAGAAGCTAGAAGAAAGCAAACCTCCCTCCATGGAAGCAGTTTATTTGAGTAGAACTTAGTCACTTTGGTCTTATCGTATTGACTGTGTAACCGGTTAGCGATTGCATCTAATCAAGATCAATAGTGTCCCAACTCATAGTCATTCAACCTCTGTGCAAACCTGCAGTGAAATTTACAATGCACGTCGTTTTCTCGACTTTTGAATATATCTCGGTATTGAAATGCGCCCTGATAGTCAATCGTCTGTGCTAAAAATGAATTAATTCTTGCACTTAGGATGTCTCCCAGTCAAACTAATTTCGCCCCACTTTGATTTCTCCAGTAGCTCAATCTTTAGAGTATTAGTCTTAGACGTATTAGTCGTGAACACATTCATCCAGGTTCACAAAACTCACTTGTTTCTGAAGCAGCCGTATTCTGTAAGACAGTTTGTCAAACTTTGTTAAGGTCTACTCCAATTATCTGACAGCAGTCTGTGAATAAACAGTAGCTATTTTTATTAACACCATTTTACTAGTGATAACTGTTCAGATTAAGTAAACTGACTACAGAAACGAAACAATGAAAAGCAAGAAAAAGAACACATCTTTTCATCCAGGAGTATTGTTTCACCAGACGAAAGTGCGGAAACATCTGTCATAACCGAATTCCAATTTACTCATACATTTGTAAATAAATCTCGTATTGATGTAGACTTAAGTAGGTTCCATAAGATGGGCCAGGTTCGTTAAGTTTAATGTGCAGTGCTCAAAATCGAAGGATCACGTGGTGGAACTAATTTGATTATTTTGATTTTCAGCTTTTCCAACCAAATAACTGAAGTCACTTAGACTGCTGTAAAGCTAGCCACTTTATACCCGAAAAGTAATGCGTGATATTAGCTACAGCACCTTCGACAGGCATGACTGCGATGACTTCTATAACCGAAGGTATCCGTGCACTTTTGAAAACCTCCAATTAATCGGGTACTTTTTAGCGTAATTTTGCGACCTTTGTCCAAAAGCGTACAACTAATTACTTATAACCTCATAGTCAAATGTATCTTGATAAGACGGACAATTAGCTACGTATGTTTACTTAATCTAGGTTTCTGTTATTAAGTAGGGTATAAGCTTATAAAAAGCACCTGCATTTTGTTCTGTACAAGCACTAGCGTTCTCGCACATGATAGATGGTCTACAAGAGTACACGGAGATAAACGTAGTATACCTCCTGTTGAAAACAAATTCGCAACCAGCTTCCCTTCCTTGTACTGAACGGCCGCTACAGTTCGCCATTAATCTGGAGCACTTGATACTGGATTAAGACTCGTTGAATTGCGTATATCAATTCCGTTTAGGTGTTTACTTACATGGGTCTCTGTTCTGCCTCTAACACTAAAAATACTGCAGTGTTAAACCAGGTTTCTCTACTCTTGACACATGACCCTAAATAATGTTGGCTTCGCGTAATGCTTTCCGCCGTTGGTTCGTTAAGTTTTCCAACAATTTAGTTTAGTTTATATACACTGAAGAAGATACCTTGTCAGAAACATATCTTCGGTAATAAGCGTCGACTGCGAGAAACATCTGATTCCAGTACACACAACTGTGTTGTAAAGAAAAAGAGAATTGATATCAACACCGGTTTTTTCTCCTTTTCTAATAAGTGTCAATATGTTCATTAACGTTGTGATGTTTTACATTGATCGGTGAGGCCTGACTTTGACAACATGTTTTACAAATCAAGGTCACTGCCTGAGGAAAGTCCACAGGCAGGGATCGGTTGTAGTATGGCAAAGGACGCACAAATCCGATTAGAGTTCATACGTCCACAGTGGTGGATCTTCACCACAGATCGCTGTGATACTTCGTGACCTAGATACACACAATGCGTTGACTCTGCGGATGATACCAAGCAATACTAATACCAACAATCAGAATGGCACTTAAGGTTCTATGGATAATGGTTATTATGTCACGTCTCAACTTATCAACAGAAACGATTACCCGACGAGTTACATTTATTATGGCTTTAAAATAACTTGGGTGTCATTGGTTAGGTTTGGTAATTCCGAAAACCCTCACTTGGTTAAACGAAAAGAAAATGTAAAATCAAAGCCAAACAACACATGCCAAAGTGGTTGAACTGTGACAAAACACTACATCTTTCATGGCATAAAACTTGTCGATTGCTGGTCATATTTTGAGCACACTGTCATTGCTCCCTTTCATTAGGAATGATCACAATTTGAAATTTATTTAATACTGTCGAACCTTATGAAACAGTCATTGATAAGCAGTAGAGATGTTATCCGCTCAGGCTCAACTATGGATATTGTTGACGATGCAATTACACTAACACATTTCAACTGACCGTTGTCGTTTCTACATCAATCACAAATATGACTGAGGAGAGCGTACGGAGTGGATTAGCAGTTAACTCTATGCCTTCTGATTAATTTATGATCATTGCTAACTCACCTGTCTAACACGTGTTTGCTTATATCTCAAGTTAAACTTACCGCGAAGTCTTTTGCTTCTCATTTGCCCCGGAACAGCAAACGGTCTGCGACATGCGATTGTCCTTGTTCTCATAACTCGTTTTCAACAAATTACTGGAGTTTACACACTACAAGCAGCAAACGAACTGGAGAAGGTGAGAACTAAATCCTTGTCCTACAATAACATTAAAATGTTTGTTTAAAACTTTGAGATTCCTACTGTCAATTTAGTAATTTTATTGAGTCCTCTAATACTTCGTCAGTGATGCCATTCGAATGTACATGTGTTTGTCGGCATCGATTGTAAGTAAGTCTGCTTAATTACTGCTGATACATTTTAAAATTTATGGGTCCCGTTTGTCAACTGATTACAATAAACAAGCAATCATGTGAACTCAGAATAATGTTTTATCCCTAATAATGTTATACACACAATACACTTCAGGGTATATGTGACGAAGTATTCTTGCGAACTGGATATAAAATAAAACAAACGTTTTCTCCAATAAACATGCAGACATGTCTTTTGGTTATCTCATTTTAAAAGGTATCACCAGATCCCAAAATTGTTCCAACTACATCTCATTAACAATGCATATTATCAACGGGATTAAAACTTACAATACAACTCTTATGACTACAACACAAAGACGTCAACCAAAATGCCAGCGATCTCAGAATAACTTAGTCGTACAGATGATAGAAACGCGACAGCCGTCATCGAATCTGTTCATTTAAATGCCGAATCTACCGAGGTTATAATAGTTGGTGAAATACTTAAAAAATGATTTTTAATTTGCAGTCATTCATACGGAGAGCTGATTGTATGAATGTAGTTTTTCTCGAACCTTTTCCCTACATAACCACAACGTTCGTTTCAGCAGATGCAAAAGAAGACAACACTATCATTCTGTACTCGGGCAAGTGTTAATAAAAGAAAGGCAGTTGTACACTTTACGTACACATTCTTTCCAGTAGGCCAACAGGCACGCTGTTTTTTACCAGATAAAATGGACAAAAGTAATCCTGTTGAAATGACTAATGGAGATCGTGTGTAAACTTTACAACTTATCGTTGGAGTATTTTTAATTAGTAAAACCGTAGGTCGGGCATGTTGACTTTCGGAACGTTTAAGTGCTAAACTTGAATATATTGGCAACAGTTCATAAATATCAAATTAAGATACAATGAAACATGACTGAATGGCTACCCGCAATTGCGAATTAGTGCAGCTTAAGCTATTCAACAGCTTAACTAGCATGATACGGTTACTGAATTCGGTATTAATAAGAATACACATTTAAATAATCGGATTCGATTCTGCATTTAGGGCAAAAACTGTGACATGGTTGCTAAGTCGAAGATTCACATTACAAACGGATGAATCATGCACAAATTTAGTTGCCGCAAATACAAACGACTCCGTGAATACCATTCAAAATTGTCGAATGACGAACTGAAAAACCATGCACATCAGCGCATGGTACGCATCTGGCGAACGCCGATTAACTTGAATTTTCTCCGGCCTGTTGTATTTGATTTTAAGACATTAATTAGCACCAGTCAAGCTAAATGTCATCCTAATCGCTGTCAAAGCACTTCCAATCTGACAGCTGTGCACAAAACGAGACCGAAAGCAACACCGTGGTTATTAAGTTCAGCAGCTAAGAATCTCATGCACAAAGCGTATTCATCTATAGCCTGTGGCTTTGACCCAAAAATCGTACCACGCTCTCCTTCAGATCTATTGGGCTAAGTGTGGTTGTTGGTGTCAGAATTCTTCATCATGTCATGTGATTCAAAGCCATACACGGTGTTACCCTATCTTTACAAGAGGAAAATGTCACAGTTATGCCATAATTAGCCTGATTATGAACCAGAAAAAGAGCTTGGTTACCACACCGTCCCTGTAATAGCCAACGATCAAACGGCGTTTGTAATTTGCTGATATGAAATAACCTTTCGAGGATATATTTCATCCAAATTCGTACATTTCAACTTAGAAAATTTTATGTTTATTGAGATCCTCCACATATTTTACTGCCTGTTTGGTCATCAGGCGTACTTATTACACTAAGGCCACAATTTTCAGACAACTTTCGCGCAAAACTCAGGTCACTGGGTCAGGTGGTTTGCCACCATCGTAAAACTCGTTGTAAAATTACAGAGATTGCTGAAAATATAAAAGAAGAAAATGTGAATTTTGGCCTCAATAATCATGTTTATATTTGTGGCGCGACTTAAGTGTTTTTCTGCAATACACGGAATTGTTTCCATTCGGACGTGTTTGCTGACAACAAACAGGCTAACTGGATTGTTACTATCTGGGGAATATATGTATTACCTGTCGACAGTGATTGCATCCAACTCCATAATACTCCTTTGTCTAAAAATTATCATAAAGCTTTTTCAGTCTTGTCTTCATGACAAAATTTACAACATTTTTCTGCAACAGCCGGGTGGGAGCCAAATGAAAATTTGAAAATCTTGTATCTTAACGGCGTGACGTCGGTTCTAAAGTTATTGCACAAGCAATCATGGAGATCTTACCGTTAAGAATAAACAGTTCATATTCTTTGGTGTTTACTAACCAACATCATTAAACTAAGATGGGGCAACTTTTGGAGGGTATTTTTTCAAAACTCAAGGGGTGATCGAACAGGCTACTGGATAAACAATACGCGTGAGGTATTTTCAAAATACCCACTTACTAACTGACCGTCTAACCCCATGATCATGCCTGAGGGGACACAAATGAAGTTGCTTACGCCTGTCGGCGTCTACAGGTGACCGCCAATCTTCTTAAAAACAGTCAGCTTTTGGGCCAATACTCTACTAAATGATTAAACCGCCTAGTTCTCACGTCACTTGACCATGTGTTACCTTTTCCGTTGTTTGTGCTTCAGCTTTTTTGTTCATTTTACATTTATCAGATCAGTCGAGCTAGGAAGTCCATTGGTATCAAAGCCCTAGAAACATATAGAGGTTGATGAAAGACATCTTAAGCTGAAGTACAATTGAATGACATACAACCACACAGCTACACTTCCTTTTCGACTTGCTTTCGAACGACTTTTTGCTTCCCAGTTGACACAGAGCGTTTTGCCAAGCCAAAAATAAGATAATCTATTGACGTACAACCGTCCTGAGTCGATACTAATCAATGTTTCGCATGCGAATATAATGTAAGGATTAACACTGGCTAGATGATTATAGGTCCGCAACGTCATCTTATACGCTATCACTTAGGTTACATAAAGCTGTTTTGTGTACCTCCAAAGTGTTCTTCCGAACACTGAATATTAACACATTATAAATAGCAGCGATGTGAACGACGGACAGCATCTCTCAAGGACGCACTATAAGCATCAGCCGACTTCGATCGCATTTTTAGTGGACCTAACTAAAGTCCATCAGCCTTTACATAAAGCTCGTTATTTGGTTGGTTTTTTCCTTTCTTTATTCACTACGTATTTTCACGTTATCTTAATGTATGAAGATCTACAAGGAATATTCATGAAAATTTTGGCCATCACTCCGTTTTTTCAATTTGCAGCTTCTAGATTACGTCAGACATTTTACTTATGAAGGCCAACAGGATGTCTTTATTCGTTGAAGTTTGTGAACCAATTACTCTGTGCACCGGGCAGCAACAACAAAACGTCAGCTGTTGAAAAATCTAGAGTAAAATACTGTTGTGTTAACCAAACCAACAATTGTTTAATTTATAATTTTAACAATAATAATCAATAAAGTTAATGAAGTGCCGGCAGCAAACAACTCTGAGAAAGTATTCATAACTACCAACATATTGGTTTGGTGTGACTGCTCCAATTTACTAGAAAACAAATGTAGAAACTGATGCATTTATATGTATTCCCTTTTGCTGGTTGCAAACATGTGCATTTTGTGAACAAGACGTAAATCGTTTCACCTTGTTAGCATCAACAAAAACAGAAATAAGCCCCGTTAAAATTTCGGGAACTCAGTGGACTGGTAGTAGCAGCAGAAACTCGAGGACTCGGGTTATTTAAAATTAAACACCGCCTACACTTAATCGCAGCTTTCACTTTCAGAGAAGTCTATTGGCCAACCTACTTCGAAGTGAAACATAAGACTCTGGTTCTGCATCTACTAGCGCTCATAAATAGTGCACACTCTTGTCCGGATAGCACTTTGCACTATGATCCTCGTGCATTTGAAACCAGCTTGTTAACCACAAAGCCACTCACCCACAATAATCAAGATGGACTTATCGAGTGTAAAAGCCCAACCACAACCGTATATGATTAGTGTTCGGTCTGCCCAATCATTCCCAAATGAGACCGAACGGAATCGCTCTGCTCTATTCAACCCAGTGTGCTGTCAGTAGACCATCAATAAAACTCATCTAGAAGGATCGTGCCTTAAATTTCTGTCCCGAAGATAATGGCTTTAGCCAACGGAAAATAAACCGAACGTTCTCTTTTTAGTTTCCAGCAAAATAGCTTTGCCTCAGCAATTATGACCTTTGGCAACAAATTTATCAAGGCAATTTACAGATCAGCACACTGAAGTAAATTATTTTACTCCCAATGTGAACAGTTAGAGGAGTTCGTTAATTTCAAGTTGAACATTACCCACGACTGATCGCAAATGTCGCATTCCCATAAACCCCTCAGTCGGCTCCTTTCGAACAGAAGCACTAGACCCGAGCTTCGCTCTCATTAGAGCTCGTCAGTAGTGCATATCATCGCCACTGCCGGAACTAGAACTCCGGCCTCGCTGTCCACGAGGCAACTGTGTTTCCCACCGCGCCATTCACCTCACATTAAGCACGACCGAATTAATATCGCATTTGAACGCATAAACACTTTTGCTTGTGAGTAATGATCAGGTTGCCCGATCGTCTCGATAGGAGACACAGTTACTGTTTGTTAACTCCAATCGATAACTCCGCGATTAGGACTTCCTAGACAGGTCGAAATCTCCGATCCCATCAATCCTGCTAGGCGATATTTTAGATTACTGATGGGTACTCGGGGTTTTGGTTAATTTTATGTTCAACATCACCATAATGTGAGGTGAATGGCGCAGTGGTAAACACGGTTGCCTCATCGCAGCGTGGCCGGAATTCTAGTCCCGGCAGTGGCATGCATTGGTACTACTGACGGGTTCTAATTGAAGCAAAACTCGAATCTAGTGCTTCTTTTCGAAAGGGGCCGACTGGAGAGTCTATGGGAATGCGACAGCTGCGATCAGTCATGGGTGATGTTCAACTGGAAATTAGGAAAGTACCTGACTACTCATCAGTGATTTAGTTAATTATTCACCGGATGTGGAAGAGTAGTTCTATCTCTCTTTCTAAATATTCATTCCTAGATTTATGTGGTTTTTTACGTTTGACTCCAAGATATGAGCCCAGCGTTTGCATTTGTGTAACACCTTTCCCGATCATGCTTGTCCTGATCTGATCCATAATTTGGCTTAAGGACGCTTCAATTGGCCAAACTTTTCTAATATTTTTACTTGGCTTAATTTTGACAATGTCCGAAAAGAATAACACATCAAACAAAAAAAATATTGAGTGGTATCGGAGTAATTAATTGTAACTTGATTGGTGTTAATTCGTCCACAACTGGATGCCTCCTATCACATCAAATACCTTACAGTCCATGTAGTTGTCAGCCTTTTTATGTAAATCTCAACAGTCATATGCACTCAAACACTTTTGTAAAAGTTAGAATCTGTATATCAACACACGTGAATTCGATAATGTTAATCAATAAGTAATCAACAATATCTCTCAGTCGATGTACGTGAATAAGTATGGGATGTTTCCATTTTCAAAACACGTGTCCCCAAATAATTTTGATTCCTACATGCTAACTGGTATTTCAAATGAATTCCCGTTGATACCATGCAAGATTTATTGGCTATTTGAGAAAGTTCTACTTTTACAAAACGAAAATCAAATACGGAAGGTCACGTTCTAGAAAACATGACACAGTACATTGTCTTGCAGGCGAATAACAAGCTCCGTTGACCTTTATGGCAGGGCTGTTCTGGACACCACATATTTTTGGAAAAAGTGTCATGTTCTCCAAAATGTAACACTTCATTCTAGTGATATATTTTGAAAGTGAAGTTATAATTGTTATAGTAATTGATGTGTAACTGACTCATTTTGACAAATCGGTGCAACTAAGTATTACTGTCATATATCATATTAAATCAAAACTGGAAATCTTACTACAGTAAGCCGTAAGTTGTCTAGTGATGCACATGTACCACCACTTCCAAATTAATCAAAATATGACGAAAACAGTTCTACGAAATTGTACACCATGGAGTGTTTTTTTAATATAAGTTGCTTCACTTCTCCGATAAAGCTGCAGGCCGGTCGCCGTACGTATTTGTTTGAACCATTTCTTTGTGTCCCATTGGAGATGAGACAATACTGAGTGTCGTGCGCTAGCGAAAGCCAACTACTTGTGGGTTCGGACAGCTGTGAAGGCGATTGGCTTTGCATCAGCTCATTGATTGTAGCTAATTTACCATAAAAAAATTTTCGATCTAACTTTGAACAATATGTTTTCAACTCAGTGAAAGTAAATTTAATAGCCTTTTTGTACGTTAATTCATATACCAGCTAACACTACTTATTTCAGTATTGCTCGAGGTCACTACCAAGTCGGATGTATCGAATTACTTCTCAAGGGGTTTATTATTCAGTTACATAGAAAAATGGTTTCCTCATGTTCATCTAAACATTCATGACTGTACTTCTTGAGAGAAAAGTTGTGAGATGCAGTCGTTTCAGTTCGTTTTGAAAGCCAGACGAACCGTCTGATTATGCTTCTGTCCCTTAGCCTACAAATAACTCGCTTCAAATAGCTTCACTAATACTTTATTGCATTTTTCAATTTGATATTCTAACTGTGAGTTCTGACATTTGGCTTAGTCTATCTCGTCAGCGATATGGAGTGAGTTACAGTGTTTTACTTTGAAAAGAAATACACACGGTTCGTTCCATTATATTACTCTACAGAATGACGATCATCTTCTAGGTGAACACCGATCGTAGCGGATTATGACCAAAAGATTTTCAAGATGTCTGTTTTGTAACATTTTCGATATGACTTCATTTTTTTAGATTTGTTGAAAGTTGTTGGTCTCTGCACAGATCACACCGTGTACTGAACTGTAGGCTCTATTGGTGTCCTGCAACCTCAGTGAACACTATTTATTAACCATTAATCTAATGGCCACTATTTAAGTTCGAGTAGTCGTGTGACAAATGTATTGAGCGGATTTTTATAGATACACTCAAAGGTGCTCAATTACTTTTGAAAAGTTATGAATACCCAAATTTTCTAGGTTTTAAGTATCGTATCGATCTACTTGAAGCTGCAAATGAAGTTTGTAAAACAAACTTTTTACTCATCTCGTTTACACATTGTGTTCAGTGACTGCATTAGACAATAACTGAGGAACCCTTATCATCTTGGATCACAATGAGAACATTACAGTAGGCAATCGTGCTATCCAAGCCAAGTATTGGAAATGGTTTGCTAAGGCGCTAAGCACACTTCAATGCGTAGCTCATCGGGCAATCCCTTTCAAAGTAGGTGGAATTATTTTAGAGGGACGTGCTTTCTCATGATTAGCTCTTTGTACTAACAGCGATCTTTACGGCAATAGTCTGAAAGGCACCGAGATTATGTTGTTGTTTATTTCGTTTGCAGAATGATATAATAGTTTGATTTTCGGCAGCACATTTAAATTCCATCTTTTTGATCAATGTACTTCAATTATGAACGTTCGTCGTAATTTTCCTGACAAGTGGTTGTGAACAATGGAATAAAAACCAGCTTAACCGTAGGGACATTGTAGCAAACAATAGTAGGCAAACGTATGCCGCATCTGACATTCAATCTGCTTTTCATAACAATTCCGTATTTCATACTCTGCACCAGTTTTCGTGTTCACTGTCCCACAGGAACACACAATTGGTTTCAATGGGTGCCTTTATACCTAACATAAAACATTTCTATGACATTTTTAATTGCTTTGTTCATCTGTTCTCCAAGTTTTAGCACATATGAAACGTTTCCAATTAGAAGTTAATCACTTCACTAGGTGTCCCACTTAGTTTAATTAGCTCTATCTAGTGCTCAGCAATAAGAGCAAAATGGGAATAGTTTTACTAACCGTCACTCTCTTCTTGCTCAGCCTTAACGATCTCTCCAATATTTCGGTCAGCAACCTCTTTCCCTTCTCGTACAGCTAACCTAAATGCAATCCAGCTGTAAAACCTTCCCGGACAACGTCAATTTGGATCAAATTAATTTTTCTTGCTTGTTTGGACAGAACTAATTGCTGGGATTCATTTCACCATGGTAACTTTAACAAGGGAAAGATGATTGCATTAGTTGAGTTGTAATTGATGATTCTCAAACTAAACAACCAGCTCAAGCTTTAAACTTGCATAGCCTGTCTGAAATGCTTTCGGGCAAGTAATTTAACCGCACTGCATAATTCTTCTACATTCTCGCGAACTAAATCGAGCTCTTCAAAAGACGATAAAAAAAATACCTCAATCATATCACTCACAATAATTCAAGAACCATGAGATTGAAATTTCAGGTACACAATAAAATAACGAGTTCGACCATAAGAAAAAATACAAAGTTTGAGTTAAGGTGGTTGAAATCAAACTGTAGCCGTCATAATTTTAACCCGGCACACAAACAGTTTGAAGACAATTTTGCACTGTTATTTACTTAAGCGTCTTTTATTCTTGGGTTCACGTTCCACCAGAATCCCGGTTACATGGTGCAAAATGAAGGAACTGCAGACCAGAAGATAGGCATAAAAAACAACTCGCAAAACACCTCCGTGTTTCAAGTAACATTTAATAAATCGTTAGATCGGACAGAAAGTTATTGCGATTCCTTCGTTAGCTTGTTTTTTTTAATTGCGTAACGTACATGACAAAGGAAGACAGCAAGGCCAGAAACGAAATAGTCGGACATTTGCAAATCTTGAAATGCGGTGACACGGTACATAACAACTCAATCAAACGGAATATAGGGGCGTTTCCTGGCTTTTGTGAAAAGATCAATTGCGTGAAAAAGCTGGTCTCCATTTTGGCATGAGACAATTTTTAAGTAGTTGAATTATATCAAGAAACATTACAAACCTTGAATACGGAACGTTGTATACTGTTCCGTGACGATCTCATTGACAGCTGAGAACAAGATAATAGTACATCAGCCGAAATTCACGAAGCGGTTACCATCGTTTGGCTCTCCTACCCATTCACCAACGTCCTTCTGGAATAGAATGTCATCCGTTTCAATTTGGTGATTCTTTATGATCTGCTCTAATTATCGTATATTTTTTATACAACCCACACATTCCTCACGTAGGTGCGAAAGCCTGATGAGAATTTTTGAAAACAACTTTTTACATAGTTGACTTCCCATGAATCCTTTGGAAGTCTAGAAATAAACAAAATAACACCACATCCACGTTTAGCTAAAATATCTAAAAATAGCATACTTAATACAACCTCATTGGCGTACTTGAAATGCACAGTTCATATCTAGCGATGATGCTTTGTTCGACAAGACATTAAATGTGGACATCATCAAAAAAACTTTTAGTTATATATCATAATTACCAGTTCCGCGAAAGAACACTTCACAGAAGCAGGTGTACTGTTCTGTGGTAGTGAAGACATCAACTAATAGATTACGTAATTTGAAAAGTTAAGTGAACAACCAGTCGCTTTCGATCACTTTTATCAAGCTTTTGAAATTATTTCACATGCGTGCAATTTATCTGAGAAAATTAGAACAAGTCGCTGAAATTAACAGACAGTCAAAAGCCTCCGTATTCTGTGAAGGTCCATCTGATTCTTTTGGTGAATGTAATGACGCCTACTTGAGTCAGAATGTTTTAGGTTGATTTAATAGTCTCCTTTTCCAATACAACTTGCTTTAATTGGCTCTGAGTAAAAGCGTCTTGCATGTATGCTAGTGTGCATTATCCCCCTATTTCTTCCGTGTTTTCTTCATTGGAGCACCTGACATTGTTTTTTTTATCTTCAGTTAGGTGAAATACATTTAGACTTATACTGCCTCCGATTTGTCCAAAGGATCCTCGTGCTATTGAGCCTTAAAATTACTGGTCACTTCTTTTCTAACGGTACTTTCTAAATCGTTTATTTTGATTCCGTTGTAAACTAATAAATCATACTTCTGTTAGAAAACCATCTTACCAAAAGCGCCATTCTAATAACATACAAAGTTGCAGGGCACATATAAGTCAACCTTATCAAAAGTGTGATTAGGCTAACTTTACGTTAAAATCAAAACACTATTGTCTAGTCTTTCTTTTAGTTATTCCACCCAAACTGAGTTATGCATGAGCGTGGAATGAATAGATGTTACCGGATCAATATCGCCAACTCAGTCAGCTGACCTCACACATTACAACAGTAGGTAAAACCACGAATAACTTGAATGGACGCTAATCAGTCGGGATACGTTGTATGGGTGAACATTTAACTATCAGATAGTAAGTATTCTTAGCTTATGAACGACCAGTTATTCAGAGGTTTTCACCTGGACAACTGAAATTAAACGTAAACGCAAACAAAATGAATAATTGATACTCTCTGGTAAGGCACCACTGATAAAACAATGATGACTACGTAAATCAGTACCAGTTCCCAAGCAAGTATGATGTCAATGGAAATTATATTTATATTTTGATTGGCGTCAAGAAAAACATAGTTGGTACCAAGAATGAGACGGATAATATTCCTGGTAATGTTTGTAAACTGTTATCACGAATTTGGCGTTGACACTGTTCATTCCCACGCAAACATCTTTGTCACTGGTCCGATCACATAGGAGACGATTTAGCGTTAAGCTGGACGGTCGCAGAAGAAGACATTGAAGAGGTGGCCGCCTCTTCAACAAGAGGGTTACAAGAAAAACTGGAATGGTGAAGATGCAAAATTCGACGTTTTGCGCTCAGCAGCAGGAATCTCACAATATTGTAACCATTCATCACTTAGCCTGGGAAAAAATAATTATGTCGTTGAGATTTTGTGCAAAAGTATAAGCACCATACATTGAAGCACATTTCATAATATGTATTTCCAGCTTCAATGTGCGTTGATGCTATCCTCTTCAAACGAAACAAGTTGGATTTTACATAGCTCAGTGCTACACTGTTTACTAAAAACAACTTATTTGTTAGTATATTTTATCCGAAACCGGAATTTAACTGCATATGTTCATTTCTTTAATATTGCATCATTCAAAATACAAGTGTTGCTATTACGACGTGTTAAGTATGATCAGACTAACAAAAGTCCAATGTTTTTTGTCACTGGCACCTCAAATGTGTAGCAACGTTGGTTGGAAAAACTTCGAAATAGCCAACAATTATTCCAAATGAAACTAAAGACAAAACTCTACGGAATCGACTCAGTTCATCAGACAAATAAACATAGCAAATTGGTTTCCAACCGGTCAAGAACTTCCGGAACGTCAGATGGTTTGCGTGCCGATTTCAGGCAATCTCGAGAGTTAGTCACTGCAATCCAAAGGGCGTCTTCAGTCTCACCGGCATCTCGTGCAATGTCTCCACGGCCAGTGATCCATGAGGATGAATTACTGACGACCGGAACTGACGTGCTACCGAAACCATTACAGTATGACACAGCAGTTTTACAAAGGTCGCCCAACGATACAGACAACGCCTGTGCTATCAACAGTTCACCGGATGATACAGCCGACACACTTCCTGAAAAATCTCCTGAAGATCTTGATCTGCGCTTCAAGGATTCCCTAGTGAAGGTTCGACTCAGTATGGATCCTACTATCTTGAGTTCTCCCACAGGGACAGATAAACATAAAGAAACCTCACCTTCTAAGCTGGACTGTAAACCTACCCGAAAAATGCCTCTGCTTGATGATCAGTGCATTCTCGACGAACCCCAGTCAACATCAGCGGCTACAGACGTTCGAGAAACGAAAGTTGAATTTTTGTACAATGCAACTGGGCTACACGCTTTTTCCCCTCCACTCTCACCGACGCTACACAGACCATGTGCAAGTGTCCCATCAGCTGTGACTTTGCCTTGCTTCTACGACCAGTACGTGAGTGAATCAGACAGTGATGAAAACAAACAACAAGCGAGTTCAAGACGCGCTCGACCAACCAGCTCGTAAGTACACTAGTCATGTTCGCCGGTTGAAACCCAGCATTTATTGACTCCATGTTCTTTTGAATTATTGCTGGAAATTTACTGTCACAGCAGTGTATTTCTGAGAGTGTAAAATCAGTTTGCTAATTACTGATGAGCTTTCAGAGAGTTCAGACGGTAGAAATTGAACGAAGTTCATTTGGGATCAATCATTTTTAGCATTTCGGTAAACCCATGAGCTGAATCTTTCCTAAAGCAAGAACATACGCAGGTTTCAATTCCGTTGGGGGGTTACAATGCTTAATCCTCATTCCGTTGATAAACTAAACCCTCGTTCGCTTAATTTTGAATCATGCTTACTGAAAAATGTGACAGAGATCCAGTAGAACATAGTGCTGAATAAGTATTTGGTGTCTGTCCCCCATATAATGTCCAAGTCCAACACTACTTAATTTTTATAGCTTTCTTCTCTGCTTACTATATTTTGATATTCTCAACTCCATTCATTCTTGTGTAGGCTGTTGAGGAGCAAAAACACCGTATACTTACATATATTTAATGACTGCACCGTGTTCGGTATATACACGTACCCCGTATTATATTGTATTCCTTCATTCTTAATCTCCTCACGGTCATACACTTCACACACCATCACCTCAGTTATTTTCGTTTATTTTTACAATATACGATATTTCACTACACAAGACCAACTACATACTATTTTTGACCGGTTTTCACTTGTGAGTACCAGTGATAAACTTTAGATTTGTTAACATCTACCACTGCATACACAATACACTTTTCAATGTTTCCTGGCAAGTGGTCTCATTACCTAAAGTATGAGATGGCCGAGAAGAGGTTGGCAAATCTCATGCTGTCAGTGGCCACCTACTTTGTCATAGAATTTGTTCTTTTCTGCGATTATAACCATATATGTACGCGCCTAGAGTGAAGTATGGGAAACAAACGTTTTGCGGCGGGTGTTTCGTCAGACATAAAAACTCTTTAACAATAATGTAATCCATATTGGATTTAAAAAAATCATCCACAGTTCATCGCAGCTATCGTATTCAAAGGCTTTCTATTAAAGCCCTTTCGAAGAGAAGCACTAGATTTTAGTTTTGCTCTCATTAGTGTTCGCCAATAGTGCGAAAGCAAATGAGTGTTCACATAGGATAATTTGGTCAAGCCCAATATGAGGTCATTTGTACAGTGGTCAGCATGGCTGCTTCATGCAAACGTGGTCGGAGTTCTAGTCTTGGCAGTGGTAAGGATGTGCTTTACTGCAGAGCTCTAGTTAGAACAAAACTTGATTCTAATGTTTCTTTTCGAAAGGGGCCGACTGGAAAGTCTATGGGAATGTGACAGCTGCGACCAATTGTGGGTGATGTTCAATCTATATGAAAATCACAATCCCCTACTACTCACCAATAATAACACAATCGTCGTACTCCAACCGCCCAACAGTTCAAAATATTCCAGAACCGTGCAATATAACCCATATCTCGCTGCAGCTCAGATGGAAGTGTAACTTCTTTGTCATGAAAATGCGTTTCTAAAACTAAACTACTTTCAATCTGAGTACTGTCAATCACCCTATAAATCTAAATCAGGAGTCTCCTTGGATGTCTCCACAGGCAGAAAATCAACATTCCATGGCTAACTGATGAGACGGTTAGATTGTTTGATAATTGGAATAAAAATTTTCGTAACATTTTTTTGTTACAGTTAAGCTTCTCTCGTCACACTTCTTCACAATTAATAATGCACAAATATATGGTGATCTTCCTTTTTCAACAGATCTCTCCGTATTGTTCGTCCACTCTCCGTGTCATCCACAAGTGGTGAAAACCTCCACCCAGATGAAAAATCAAATTTCAGCAGCTCCTGGAGATAACTGCGTTGTTTATAATTTGTTAGAAAATCGACTGAAGGAGAGCACTTTTCTCCGTTCATAGCTGTTCTGGTCGTCTGATGTCAGCACACCTGTATAAGTCAGGGAAGAACTAGATGTAAATAATGATCATGGAAGCAGTTAAAGCCATGTGACAATATGTTGTGTTTGAATCTTGTGTTTTAATTATGTTCAGATGCACTTCACCTGGTTTTTCGATGTAAATGCTTTTTGTCCATACACATCTTTCGTCATGTTGGATAGACGGATCTGTTAACAAACACTTTTGAAAAAATCGTGTTCTAGATGACAACATGGATAAAAAATTAACAACTGATTTGAAATCGATGTAAAACTGATGTCAATTAATTGTAGACCTCAACTTCTGTGAAGATACTTATCAGAAAAAGCACCCACGGAATCAGTTTGTTGAGGGACAGAACAATTTATATTGGTTGCGTGTGACAAACAAAATCCAATCTCACCGATTTATAATAACAGTAATCAACTGGACAGCATAAATTTGAGAAGAATCGGAGAAAACCTAAGTTTAGGTGCAGTGTTCATGTATATTTTTTTAAAAGTATTCGATGTAACAAAATGATCCTGTAGAAATTAGACTTCCGAAACGCTCATAGTGATTTTCTTATTGCCAAAGGTGATCAGTTAGAATACATGTGGGGGCTACCGTGGACTGCTAAGCGGAAAAGTCTGGTTCCGAATTTGATAACGCAGTAACTGAGCACCAGAAGTGAATAACGGACCCCGCGGCCTTTTTGGATATTTCAAGCCAATTATTCATCTTGTACTAGTACACATTTTCAAACGAATGGATCAAAGGGTACTCAGTCTGGTTACTATCCCTCTTTACTATTCGGTTAAAACAGCGGTTTACAGGACTGATTCGTTCAAGGTTGCCTATTATAACTTAAACAACCCGTTTTCAGTGACATCCGCAATGAAATATTTGTCGACGTACTCGTAAATATTTCACTTTATATAACGGAAGAGCAAAAGCCAGCTCATTTTCTCTGCTCAGCAACTTAAACTTAAGTTTGGAAAAACGAAGGATCCGTTGAACAGGAAGAATATATCTCAAAGACTCCCAAATCTTTTCAGGAATGGGGCGTCCGCTGACACCGAACTGCGGGTAAAACGGTTGCTTTTTGGTAAAATCAAACTTAAAATGAATCATGTTGTGCGGACGATTTTTTCCACGAATCGTTACTTAACACTGGCCTAACACTGTATTCCAAAATTTGAAAATCCGACCGGTAGTTGTGTTATATATTGGACCTTCAAATAAACTTTATGATCGAAAGTCCGTGAAACTGTTGAACTAGTTATTGCCTTTCACAGTGAGAGCATTATCTAAGTTTGTTGAATGCATACCATGAAGGCTACTGTCTTTATCGAGAATGTATAGCACAACGAAAGTACTTATCGTAAATTAGAACACCCATACGTGTTTTGCCAACATTTGGCAAGTAGCCTACTATTGACGCAATGGATCTCCATTTGACTACGTCTCTTTTTATCTGAACAAACTCACCATTTTAACGGCATCTTGTTAGATCTTACGTCAACATACGAGTCACTTGATGTACTAGTAACACTCAGTCAAGTGCGCTTTATCTAGAACACAATGTAGCAGGCAGCAGTGACGACGTAATCAATCAAAAAAGTCAGTTTAATGTTTGAAATATGATTAGCAAAGTCTATGTCTTCTTTTTGAATCTAAGTTATCAAATCCAGTATTATTGGGTAACCTTGCGTTTATCTCCTTATGACTACTTCTGTTCAGCTGGGTTTATATGTTATAGCGTTCGCTCGAATTTCAATAAGCGATAGTTGGCATGTTTCCTGCTAAACAGCTATGCTTGCTCTCTTCTACAATATTTCTCCCACTTACATTTCAAAACTTACGGATGTTTACTACTAGTTATGGTGAAAAATTTTCCTTTGTCGATCATTCTTTTTAAAACATACAACGCGATTTCAGGTGACTACAAACACTGTCTGTTTCCTCCTGTTTCCAACATACCCTTGTATCCCATGTGAAATGATGGTGATCACCCAAAAGAAAAAACAAGACATAAAAGATCGATACCCAAGTGCATCCTACCTGAAACATTATCGTGTGTTCAGTCATGCGTAAGATGTTACATGTTAGTGCGTGTATCTATCGTTTATCCCAACGTCTGTATTCGTTACATTAGATTACCACCAAAATAATCTTATAAAATCGTGAGCTAATGGTGAATAGGTGGTGGTTGTATGCAGGTTGACGTAGTACTATCTGCTTTAGCCGTTTATGACCAGACGATGACCAACATTTATTCATTCGAAAAACCTAGTATGGTCATCTGCTGTTAACTGCAGCACGTATTGACAAATTCCTACACGAATTATCTGTTGCATCCACTAAGCAAAGTGTCGCATGAAATTATCTTCCTATCTCTTGAGCCACGATTTGTTGGGTTGAGGCTCTAAGCCTGTCAATTATAGAAATTAAATCGATGCTTCAAGGCAACTAGACGGAAGATGGATATTCAACCAGCGCCCTACTCAGTAACTTGTTCCTCTATAATGTTCGGTTCCAAATGAGTTAAGTGGATGAAAAATCACTGTTCATTTAGCTGATGTCCGTTTTCACACAACTAGTTAGCTGATAACCGCTTGTTCACTGCTGACTTACTGAAATTTTAGACCTGCCGACAATATGTATCTTACGTCTGCTGACCTATGAGCGACTAGCCAATATATAAGCTACTGAAATAACCTTCATTCAAAATAAGTTAGTCTCTACTGTCCGTACAAATGGACGCAAGAGAAAACGATGGCCAAAAATGTAAAATAAAATCGTGATTGTAGTGAAACAATTGACGTAATGCATTGGTTGTGCTTTTAAACAATTCGAGTAAACATTTACAACAAACAAAACCTTAAAGGCTGAATTGGAAACTTTTATTTCGTAGGGCTTATTCAGTAACAACAGGGGCATAGGCCTTTAGGATACAGTGTACGAAATGCAATATTAGCCGCGTTATATTTAATTTTTGTACCAGACAGTACAAAATGTTTTAATGAAAGCTAATTTCTTGACATAGCATAGTGTGCTTCTTAGTCGTGTCGCGGGAGCCGCCGATACAACGGCTTGCGTGTATCCCCCAAATAATGATTTGACTTTAGAAGAGATTCAATTAGTGTTGTTCTTGGAGAAGCACTATTATCTAAAAAATTGAAATAAGTTATTTGGGTCAGCAAGCACTGTACGCGTGAGATTCACTTCCTTCAGCTGTAGTAGAGTGGGGTTGTTACCGGAATGAATAAGGACTATCGGGGCACGACTATGAGCTGCGGCAGAATCTGTTGTCGTCATTCTCTACGATTTACGTCCGTGTGCCCAGAAACAGTTTCCAGAAACTCACCACCATATTTGGTCAATTATGCTGCAGTTCTATTAAGCACCAACAGGTTCGAACTGATGAGCCTGTGGTTGTGCGCATCTGAGGTAAGTTTCGCTTTCATTGAGTTAATCGACGTACTGTTGAAAGTACGCTGAATGCATTCCTGGTTTTGCACATTGCGCGTTAAACCCTTAATTTATTTCTTACCGAATAGTTTGTATCCCCAACATCATGGCTGACACTTTCTCTTCAGTAGGTTAGATGATAGGCTCATCTTGTCGGAGTAGTTTAATATGAATTGTTTGTTAGTGATTACCGCGCCGTCACTGGGAGAACACAGTCTACAGTCATTCACGGGATGACTACAAGGTTCGATAACCAGTGATAATTCCCTCTATCGCCTATTCTTTGAAACAGAAAATTTCCTGATGAAATTTGTTTGAACGGTTAGACCACTTAACATACAAAAGGCAAGGCGTGATGGAAGCTATGATCAGACTAGATGCACTTAAAAATAAAGTCGGCCAGTAGATTACTATTAGATTTATCGATAATATGTATTACGTTATTCGGTTACGGTAGACCATGTGGTTGACATCCAACTGAATTGCAAGAGTGCTTCTCTCACAGCAGCTGTTTACAGGATCTTCATAAAAAGGTCTTTAAAAGTTTGATGCGTCCAGCATTATAGTATTTAATTATGTGCTAGAAAATAATTTTCACTTTTGCCTGCTCACAAGATGCATACTTGATGAATCTTCCTTCATCCTCTCGAACTTTTGTTTTGCTAAAAGTTGAGCATGACTTTTATTTAAAACACAACGTAATTATTTTTTCCATCAAACTCTACGATTTTCCGTTAATACTCACTTGATTAGTTCTGGATAAAAGCTATGTGTACTGTATATCTTAGTGATTGAACTATTAAACTTAAATTGGAACAAACGTATCGATTGATATGAAAGACAATAAGATCAACCGTTTAATCAAGGTTTGGTAATCTATTCGCTTATTGAACACCACTTTTGTTCGACTAAGAAAACAATTCACTTGGGAAATGGTTTTCAGAAAACTGAACTCTTCAACTGTATGAGGTCACGTGCTATTAGTCGAAGGCAGTTTTCTTTCATTCTAAAGATAATTAACATTTTTACAACCACAAAGTATGAAACATCAGTCCATCGGAAAGGATAACAAAAGTGATGGCTCATTGAAGTAAATGATTTATTCCCGTGCGGACATCGAATAAATTAAAACCACCACGATTAATTAACAGTGTCAATTCTACCAAAATTGGCTATGTGAGAGTCTAATCAATGCGGTGGGTGTATGTTAGTGCTTGTGTATGCATACCTGGGTCGGCTACCTCACATGTACCATCGCGTGGTAGTATAGACCGAGTAAAAGGTTTCCGTCCAAATATGGTGCCGCTCGATATTGGCCATTAATCGATGTCAGATTCGTTTTCAATAGAATCGACCTAGTTAGTGCAGTTGAGTTGTTAATCTAGCCGCTGATTAAGATTGCAAGCGTGACCAATCAGGTGACGGTATCAATTATGGTGGCAAAATGTTCATCGCATCTCCACGTATTTGAATAGAAGACATTCGAAATTCTCTGGATGAGAGAGTTAAATTTGAGCTGTTAAATCCACTGGAACATTTGAGTGTTTGTCACTGGGTTATGCATATTCTGTGAGCCTGGTAAAACCACCTGAGACGACCTGATAAACGGAACTGTTCTAACGTTTCAGAAAATGTCCAAAAAATTATAGACTAAGAAAGTGGACTGCTTCCGGTATTAAGTCAGATGTGCCATGGCCTCAAATGTAGATAAGCCAGCTTTTCGAGAAATTGCGAGAAAAAAACAAATTATGACGCAATACATTGCATTCACGAACTGGCCAGAAGATGTTCACAAAAATCAACACAATCAAAGCAAGCAAATTCAGCTGGTAGTGAGGAAAATCATTAGCACCAGATTTAACAAAATTCGAGAACTATGAACACAGTTACAGATAAAATAATGTCACGAATATGATAATTTACAAAAAGATAAGATGATAATTGACAAACGCCCTTACATTATCAGTCTACACAAATGGGTAGAGGATAGTGAGATGCGTCTCATGTGAGACATTCGACATTTCCCATTAGTTCACCAGTGTAGCAAACAAACCGAACAAATCCAAATAAGCATTCCAACAGTTCTACTGTAAGTTAACATGAAATATGTTTATACAGCAATATATATTACTGATAAGCATTAGGTAGGTTGATTGACAAGTACCACTCTAACCAGTTTTTGCATTGGTAAAGGACCTTTGGTTTTATGTCAATCCAAAGTTTGGTAACAACTTTGAATACGTCAGATAAAAACTTCCGTTTAAAAAGTCGATAGCTGTAGATAAGACGTAGATTGTGAGATTCCATACCTGAAGACACAACTACGACAGAACTCAACAGGATGGTATCCAATATCTCCTATAATAAACTGAATACGCGTACGTTTCCATATGACGGTCAACCAGTAATTAGTATATAAATTTCCGTCCCCGCTGTTCGCACAACCGACCTGCAAACCAGACTGGAAAATGTAAGGTAACTACAAACGAACTGACAGAGTAGAAAATGTCCAAGGTCAACAGTTGTGCCGCTGGTCGAAAAGATGAACATTTTTAAAGCTAGCATTGAATAGTGATAAAAGTTACCAAGTGAAAATCAGTTAAAAATATCACAAACATGAATGACCTACCGTAGAAGAATCCCGGTTCTGGTTTGATAGAAGATTATCCTTTTATCTACATTACAAAAGTTCAGGAAAGATTCAGTTTAGGTATAAAAACTGCTGAGTGGTTGTGGCTTTTTCAAACTCAGTGACATACTTCTGCTCAAACCTGCCTTGTTTGTTCCCAGCACGAAATGAGAACAATTTGTATAACGAGCTTCTCTTGGTACATCATCTAGTTCGTCGTTTGGGGTGCGACTCACAAAATGAAGTGAATTACGTCACCAGCGTGTAACTACACTTAGATTCACTACTGTTGTAAACAAATCCAGCCACACATACAAACGACGCCAACTTTCACGCACCTATAGAGCTTGTGGTAATAATGGGGTTTACCTTGAGCAAAGATCGAATCGATTAATTTCAGCAAAACCAGCTCCCAACTGTTAACATAGCTTGGTTTAATTTGGTAAAATCCCCAGATAACATCCATTTACAGTTAGAGATGTTTAACAGTTCTGGAAACACTTCCAAAGCGCGGCCAAACAAGAAAAGTTGGCCTGAAAATACTTGCTTTAATAACTGTGATAACAAGCGTGGACTTCCGCCTCAGGAAAATCGATATTATGAATTTATTGGATGGTCATAATCCATTCACAGACACCAAATCCCAGATTACTCTGTTCAACAAACTTCACAAAATGCCACACACTGTTTTGTTCATACCCCCAGCAACTGGGAGATGCAAAACTGGAACGAACCATCTCAGATAAGCTGGGATTGCCAGATTGTCTTCAAATTAATTGCTATACAGATCTGAATAATAAGATCTTGTTGAAAGTTGGTTATTAAATCAACAAGACTAGCGGCTACTCAGCCATTATCTGACAAGCGTTCCTTAAACCAGTCCTAAAAACAAACAAAAAAATACTTATTGCGCCTGAAAAGTCTAGCACATTGGTTCCATTCTGCACGGCGAAGCTTCAGAAGAGACACTGCTCTATATCCTTGAAGTTTGCCATTGAAATTTCTTTCCCAAAGCGGCATACTTCTAACATAGTTAAGAGGCAGGTCACTGTTGCATCAGAATAACTCAGATTTTTAAAGTGAAGTTAGCATACGATAACAACACTAAATTTTGTCTATTTTTCGAGTTGCGGTGGTCAACGGTTTACTCATGGTGCTTATTCCGGAAATGATCAACAATCACATGAAAACTACCAGCAAAGTTCTAAGAAACACGAGGTGTTAACCGCTTGTCCCACAAGTCATAAATATCCTAAAAAGGGTACAAACAGGCGGATGTTCATATTTATAGTAAATGCAAAGACAACTAGTCCCGCCAACTCTAATGCAAAGGACTTTTTCATTCTCGTCTACACATGTAATTCAAAATTCAACCTTTGCTCTGATCCACCAATACTAAGCAAGGGTCCCCGACGTGTGATCTCAGGTGCGGAAACATCGAGTAAGGGGATATGTCGTTTGAGGAAAAAATACACACCATTGGGCCTAAGTGGAACGAGTTTTTGTATGTAACATACTGCAGAAAATTCCGAATCTAGAAGGCCAATAATAAGCAGGATGATCAGAAATGAAATGAAAAACCGCGTGGAAAAATGTTTCACGAAGGCGAAGAAGATGATCATCAGACTTGCGTAGAAGTATAGCAATTTAAATGAGGGACTCCATGATTAAGTTATTCCTACGTTTCTAAAACTGCATCCATTGGCAGTAGAGTATTACGTTTTTCTTGCTTCGGTGAACAGCAACAGGGTTGTAAGCAGCAATGTACTCATTTTTTATGCCGTGCAGTCAATAAATTGTTCACCGGAGCAGTAGGCGAATACGCTGACCGGGTGAAATATTTCTATAAAGATTATGCGGATGCTGGTTTGCCTGCAATACCTACCTCGCAATACTCCAGAACCAGGTCTTATAGTGAAAACTGAGCTTCGCAGCATATGTAAGTAACCCATAGGGAACTTCATTGTTAACTTATGCTCTTCGGGAAATATTTTGTCATATAATCAATTGGAAATTTTGTTGTAAATAAGTTTAGCAGGGTCTGGGTAATTTTCAACACAAATTTGAATTTTGAGACTGTCAAGGTGACCTTTTTTCTCAGCTCTTGAAGCTTTGCTTAACGTCTACCCAAATAACAGAAATTTCCGCGTAATAAAACGTTAAAATGGTTCAACGCTGGAGGATTACTAATATTGAGATTATAACTGTGCTTACATCTTAGTTACGATTGCGCTGACGCTCAGAGTGACATGAACTGTAGGTAGAATGTCTGTCTGTGAAAATCTGCCAAGCATAACCGTGAAAATATTGTAGACGAACTCACTGAAGAAAGCAAAAGAATGGTAAAACAGTCAACACTCTTTCAGGTGAAAACGCGTAGTCTGTGACACTTTCGGTCCAGTCAGTAAAAATGTGCAACACTACGGAAGATATGACCAAATGACTGTGAAGTAACCTGTATAATGGAAGTACTCGAGATTACTTCTGTGTACTACAAAACTTACCATCGTGTTTCAGCTCCGTCCAATCATCTATTAGCCACTTATACGCGTTTCTATTTCAAAACCATTATTTTTGTCACCTGCAATAGCCATCTGTTTCAATCGTTTGACACCTCGATTAGCTATCAGTGACTATCCACTGTGGACATGAAAGACGGAAATGCACACGCAGTACGGTCACTTCGCGCAAGTCGGCCAGAAATCGGGGTACATGTGCTAGCAAGCGTTCGTGCCAAAATGTTTGCCTGACTATGTACAGCTATGGCAGTAGGTACTCAACCGTTACAACACTCCTTGCGGCCCGGTAACAAGCTTAAGGTGGCAAACTTATTTCAAAGTCGGTCGTGGATTTCTGTTCTATGCAGTGGCCATAAACGCAAGAATGACGAAATAATTTTCACAGCGAAGTCCGAAGCAAAAGTAAGGTGGGAGACGAGAAAACGTGCTTCATATATTCTGGAAAACAGAAGGTCACGGAGAACACAAGGCTGAATGGACGGACAAGATTGCTTTTCAAATTAGGTTCAATAACCAAACACCTTCCCTCACTGTTACGAGAATACTGGTGGAACATTTCAACCGACGGCTTGTCGTTTTCAAAAAAATTGTTCGACTGTTATCTTGACGAATCTTTGTTCATACTGGGGGACGAACTGCCAGCTGTTCGTTAAACACAAGGTGAAGAGTTCTTTGCAGTCATCGCTCTTGCCGTTATCGATTTTTCCGCAAATAACATCAATTAAAATACAACAAGGAGTTACCGGGATGCGTCGCCATTTTTTGCTTGAAAACGGATGCCCAAGATACTCAAGAGGTAAAATTATTGTCACTTATGCCATGTTATCATTTGCTAACCATAGAGCGGTTTCTAATTAAAAATGTGATATGTTGGTAGATTAACACGCACACACTAATCCAGTGTATCTTCTGTCATACCTAACGTCTGCCAGTCTGTATGCCATTCGACCAAATCTATGCATTCACCTACAATTTTGAACATGGGCAAGGAGTAAACCTAACCACGCTTCATTCTCATCCACGTTTTTTCATCTCATGGTCAAAGAATTTTTGATTTTCGTAGTTTCTAACCACTGTTTTATTCACGTTTGCTCAGTTTGCTTTGATTAGCAAGTGTCTGGTAATTTACCATGGGTAAATTACCAAGGTAAAATCAATAAAACATTTGTTGAATAAACTAAGTATCAGTTGATGTAAAACATGAAGTGTCAGATACCCGCCTCAGACTTCCAAATTCCTTTTTATTAATTATTTCTCACTTTCCAAATTCATGTTGTTAACTGACGCTACTGCATAACTGGACTTTCTTTTTTTGTAGGCCAAACGGGGTAGATAGTTTGTCAAGAACTGTGCATCCTTTTCGACTTTCTGCCTGACAAATGGTTGGGTTTTTTACTCTATACAGCTAATCACCAAAGCTTGTCATTGTTTTGGTCACACATTTGAGCTTGGCCATCTAGAATGTGTAGCGACCGTGTTGAGTGTAGCGGCGTGAATCTCACGCTCCGTCTGGCCAAACCACCACCAATGAAATAACTGTATGTTCAAGCAAGCGCATGCAACGGGTAATCAGCCGTATTGCCTGTTCTTCTAGGTTCAAACAAAAATCCCGTTGACGATGACTGACTAATCAAGATAAAGTTTCCAGGAACATCTGATCCGCCGGCCTGATTTTTGACAACAGGCAATTAGGTATCTCATGGTCGTTAGATACATCTTGATTACATAATTCAAATTTTGAAGGGTGGACTACGGAGAATTGGTTAGGTTTACTGTAGGTCAGTTTATCGACAGCTACTGTTCGTCCCAGAAGTAGTGGTAGCAACTCCAAGTCCGGACAAAACCAACAATCTAGACTTAGATAAAAAGTTGTGAAGGGTAGTTTAGGTTAGAGCAAATCAGCCAACTGAAAAGGTGCAAGTCAGTGATTCGGAGTGTGACTCATACATTAACTACAGAAGAAATGTTCTACACTTACAAGCACCCCAAAATTTCAGCAGAAAACATTTTACATGAACGTAATCAATAAAATGTAATAACTCAGATCGAACCAATTTAATTTCATGTGTGCACCAAGTTGTACAGCGCATACATGGATGTGATGTCTGAGCAAAGTTTAACTTTGGTGTCTTTCGTTTTGAGTATGTAGGTAGAGATGGACTTCTTGAGCACCCCGTTATTTGGAAGTGCATATACTTCTTTCGTTTATTCGCATAAGCATTCGCCTGTTAATTTGATATCGGCTGGAAAATTTTGCCTTTTTAAAGTGAGACTCCCAGCCGTCGGTGCAAATCACGAGATTATCCCTTTCCTCTCGATAAGTTCGATGTGAAAAGCTTCATGGGCTGGTTCCGTCTTCTCAGTTATTGAGCCCCCAATTTTTCATCTTAAAAACGGCTAGAAATCATGGCGTGAAATTTTTGAAGAACAAGCTGTCTAGTCGAGGAAATTAAGGGCAAAATCGGCCACGAAGGACGACGTGAGCTTCAAAGTATTTGTGGGCGCTTTTCTGTGCAGTGTAGATCAGTGCTAAACTTCCGGCGTGAGTGAGAACAGAAAAATTCCGAACAGCACATATCACAATACCTAGCAGCCCACTCTTCCTGACCATTCTCTGAGCACAAAGTTTCTCAAACAGAGCCAGTCTTTTACCGAAATAACGAAGTTTATATCAGTCATTTGGATTATTTTTGGTCGTAGATTTTTTTGGGCTGCTATCCAACTGCTGGTTATTGTGTGCTCTGGAACAAAAGCGGGTGAGCGCACGTAAACTCAAAAGCCACACTGCTCATGACTAATCACAAAAACTTGTAAGACTAGCAAATCCGGAGCGTTTCGAGGACTGGTGTATTCAGTCACGTGGGTTATTGAAAGTGACGACAGACGGTTACGAGATCTGTTACGTTTTACTCGTCAGTGGCAAATCATGAGAACTTCTCAGGACAGTACCTCTACAACGACGTTACATTGCGAACTAAAACTTTGCAATTTACTCAAACCCAGCTGAATGATCATTAGCATATACTCAGATACAATTTTTAGCTCTTGGTACAACAGAAGCCACTTAACTTGCAATAAAATGTATGAGCAGATTTAAAGATAAACACAAGAAGGCTGGTTCGTAGAACGTGCTTTTTTAAAACTCGCGAGTGGGTCGATTTTTTCTTGTCTTCAACTGTTAGGAAGGGACGTTTTGTAACATTTGGAAGTTTCGGTTGTAGCATAAATAAGTTGATTTTACTTCAAAGGTGTATAACATACCTAAGTTCTCCTGTGTCGTCACGTCCAAAACAAGCATTGGTCGTAAACAGTAAGTGTTTGCGACGTTAACCTCCGCCTAAGTACATACACTTTTCCGTTTCGTTCTTCGGAACCATCATCAAACACACTATGTTTATGACTATGAAATATACGCCTTGTGTTTTTCTAATCTCTTGTTTTTGATTCTCCCCTATTGGGGTGTGCTGTACAACTGAAAATTATATTTGAAGCAGTTCATGTTCAACAAATTCATTGAATAGTTTGGTACAGTCAGTTGCTGTGAACAGATCAGTACATGCTATCTTGGCCAAATACTTGATTGAAGTCCTTTAGAACAATGGAATATGGCGATGGAATTTATTTTTTGAGAGAGGGATGAAAAAAAGCAAATTTATCCCAATAGGACAGTCTAGTTTAATTTTTTGGAAGTAGTTAATCACTTAGGCACCATTTTTAATATCAGGTAACAAACCAACCTTCAGTAATGCAGTGTTAAGACTTCCTACAGTAACGGTTCTGGACTAATAAAATATTCCAGAACAGCAGTGCTTACGTGTTTTTTCTAAAGCGACCGAACTTTCTACAAGTGGTAACTTGATTGTCACACGAAACTTTCACTCGCCATCAGCTGTTAATTCAGCAACATGGGTTTTATGAATCACTATCAACTAGCTTTTGTGTTCCATAAGAGTAACCGACAAAAAATACTGTACTTATTTAAACAAATATATGTTCCACCAAAGGAAAATACGTAATTCTTCGACTGTAACAGATTGTGACTGCAGAGTATACTAGGGGATCAATGCTACGAGCTACGCGTGTTGAACACAGCTTGAGATAATTGAAGCCCAGTAAAAAGGAAAGTACCATGCTATGGCAAAATTTAATTCAGGACTGGATATGATTCATTCCACTACCAATAAGTGTTCTGAAGATTGATATTCCAGTGTACGAAATGCTTCCCTACACTGCTGAAACGATAAACCGCTATATAACCATCAGGAAGATGTAGATGAAATAAAAGCATATGTCGCAGAGAAAACGCAGTAGGTCGACTTTGCGTATGTTAAGCGGCCTGTAGAAATTGCTGTTCGGTTTCCACCGTATGCTCCAATTTATATATTGTTGGTGTTTCTCGGGATTTCTGCATGATCTACAGGTGGGCATACGCGTTACTTCAGGAGACCCTCAAATATTTGATAACCGTTAAACAGCCCAACCAAATCTGCGGTTCTTCATATTTCAGAAGTGCTGTAATCCGCATAGTTTGGAACCGTTTGCCTCACTTCCTTTCAAGTACCTCTTACCTCGAATCACCTAGTCAAAGACTTCTCAAAGTGATTTCGTGGATACTGCTGAAGTGATTAAGATTCAGCTTGTAGTTATGAAATAATGTACGCTACTTATAAAACAACAGTAAGCAGACTTATACCAATGTTATTCGGTTTTGCTGGCTTGTCATTAGCTGGAACGCACAATGTTGAATAAGCCGAGTACTTTATCTTATATTGTTAAGCGCCAAATTATTGAACTACTTACCAACAATCCATTTTCAAAACAATTTCTGACGAACAAGTATGTCCGCTGTTGTGCTTCCACTACAGATTAACCAGATGCTTGTGCTTCGAACAAGTGGTCAAAAAAATTGGGTTGTACTTCATCTGTAGTTTATTTTTGCGTACATACATACACACGTACTGTTGTTGTAGCAGGCTTTGTCTAATCACTTGAATGCGACAACCGATTGAGGGGTTCCTTCAAAATATGCGCATGAGGAATAATTTATCTAGTTTTGTCCATGTAGGCATATTACTCAATGGACGGTTGCAACCAATAAGTTAAAGCTGATGTTTTCTGTGTCGATATGTTCAGAAGACTGCAGTTTACCCTTGTCATAGGTTGAATAGCACTCACGCCTTAATAAACTGAACAAAGACACAAATCGATACTGTGTTCACGGTTGCTTGATGTCAATTGGTCACTGTTCAACCATTGGTTTACACTTATAACGACACACAGCGACAGTGGTTTTGATCGTTGAATATTTCTTTTAATTGATTAACCAAATTTTTGGAACCAACTAACCACTGTGACCTGCTGCCGATTACTCAACAGCAGGATGGCTAGTCCACACACAAAAACTGAGCGTGTCATATTCACGTGTTTGTCCTCGGTCCGTAGAATTCAGTGTAACCCACAGGCTCAATCAGTGGACATCGTCTGTAATCGTGTGAAATTCTCAAATATACACACACGAGAAATAACAATTTGGCAACAAAAGCGTTTGACTTCTATGGCCAACCACGATAGCTGCCAGGTACTCAATCTTTCAAACACATCTTTGTGATAGGATTTTATTGCGTACGCGCACTAAATGAACGTTTTCTCTGGTATACACAATGAATACCAGACGCGGAATGTGAATACAAATAATTGCTGGAGACCGAATGTGTACTACACGATAACTGTAATAGGTCTCAATCAACGCTAAACGACGTCAGTACGCAAAAGCAGCTAGATAGGTTGATGATCTGACCGTCCAGCGCGCAAACAAGCCGGAATTTTGTGTAGGGCGCCATCGCCTCGCAATAAGCCAACAAACAAGCGAACAAGCAAACGCGACCGCATGCAGCAAGCGAAAGGCATACAAAGATCTCTAGGATCCTATGTACAGTGTGAGCGATGATTTTGGGGAAGATTCTGCATATCGTACAGCGGACAGACCGGAGTTATCTCCAGGTTACTTAAATGTGACAAGAAGGTACTTCCGAGCTTCAGTGCATTACCTGAACGCCGTTAACTCCTTGTATTAGAGTATGTATCAGAACACAGGATTAACCCTCTAAATGTTACTGAATCCGAAAAGCCGGCCAGACTCTGGCCATCAGTCGGCCCCATGGTAGGCAAATCGGATGAGAAAATGGACACGTAATCAATAAATTTATTGTGATACTGTAACCAAATGACAATAATGTTCCCAGAAGCATTTTCATATTCATAAATTCTCGTGCTCACGGTTTTGCTGACTACTGTAGTTTTCAAGTTGAACATCACCCACAATTACTCGCTGCTGTCACATTCCCATAGGCTTTTCAGTCGGCCCCTTTCGAAGAGGAACGCTAGACTTGAGTTTCATTCTCACTAGAGCTCTTCAGTAGCGCATGTGCTTGCCACTGTAATTTTGTAGTCTTCCAGTTCATTGCTTTCTTGTCGTGGACGCGCTTTCACCATTCCATATATATCGTGCGTGGTTGACAGGTCCGTATCATGATATTCACACTCCTACTTCACTCGTTATTTAAGGAGACGTGTAGCAGCCACATTAGGCATATCTGGATTTTTAAGGTTCCATTGGCAATGCTTATTCAGAGCAGTTTCTTTGAACATCCCCTACTGATCGCGATTTTCGGCTCTTCTCTTAGAGATGAATGAAAACGCGATTTGGATTTAGGTTGACTGCTAAAAGATATGTGGGGCGTGGAGAAATTTTTGCTACTGCTGGTGTTGGATCTAGTCCAACAGAGTAATATCCAGTCGATTTCCGCCATCGAAAGCCGATCGACGATGAAAATCAAGATAGCGCGTTGGTCCCTGTGCACTAAAGTCGACCCTGGGGAGTAAAGCTCACAAAGATACACTTCAAGCTGACAACGCACGGAGCGAGTTGTGATTTTAGCACCGTGGCGGATAGTACAACATGGATAGCTTGAATAAGACAACAGCGGACAGAAAACCCAAATTATCGAAAATATACAATTAAGCTCGGCCATCGAAAATACTACTTACGGTAGTCATCACACTGGGAGTATATTCAGCAACATTCGTGGAGTACGAGGTTGTACATATACAACGGAATTGTTCTCAACACTTGAGATGTATTTTGGATAAATTCTCCATCTATTTAGACAACTGTAAGTTCTCTTTATATTTGTTCTAGTGACCGACTGAGATATTCCATTTCTAATGCATCCTCAAAACTTGCCTTAAGGTGTGGATTGATTCTTTAGCGTTGAAAAACTGGCGAACAGTTTAGGTAATTGTGAGGATCACCCTGTAACTGTTTACAACGTGTCCGATTAATGTAAGAGTTGCTGGTTCACAGTGTCCTTTCCACCATTCCCAGAAACGCGAATCGTCTTGCTCATATGTCGAAGACGAACAGCTTTAGTGAGCGGCGCACTGAGTCTTTCCTCTTAAGTGAAGTACAAAAGGGCCGTCGACCATAGAGAGCGACTAGTTACTGGGCGGAATGCACACGTGGTTCTATGAACATCAGCGACACGCAAGTTAGCTATGGAGGCTAGAGACCGGCCGTCGACGGGTGAGTGAACTGACAATTTGTGTGATTCGGGTTCACGCTACACTGTCGCATACCATGCGGACAACCAAGTGGACAGCATACATCACGCCAACTTTTTAATAACCTTGGTACAATAGGCAAGTACACGTTCAGAAGCTAGTTCGCACATCACAGCCCTGCTAACACAGGGATAAACTAGGGTAAATCCTTACTTCGCTCTAACAGACCAATCGGAGGTCATTCGGTTTTTTTTAGAGATTTTGGACACCTTTCCTGTGATGATTGTAAGTCATAACGGAACACTATATGTCATTGTTGTTTTACTGCATCAATAATTGTATTGTACAGATACCGACTACATTACAATTCCGTTGACTGACGTGCTGCGTTATTACTACTGCCTAGAAGCTAGCTCTGGGTTTGGGTTAAGTACATTTCTTATTATTATTACGTATTCTAAATTATTGCACTCCCTAATTGAGCCCTAACGATTGTAACGCACTAGTTCTTCGAACGGTGTTTCCCGTACCACAATTATGTCTTAGATTAACCCGAAACGTCACAATTCACCCCCACCTTTAATCCGAAGCAACTAAATGGTTTGCACAAGTGAACGCCGTTAAAAGTCAACTTCATGTGAAAACGAATGACAGACCCACAGTTGACACGCACTTCAGGAGGGTGAGATTCATAAATATCCAAATCACGTAATTCTTGCTGCTTCTAAACTCAACCTCAGACTGCATGATAACACAACTGATTGAGACTTATGCACACCACTTCCTGTTATGTTTTTCTGTATACCTGGAATCAATCGTTTTATTATCATTATAGGTCAGAATGCCTTCAGATGGCGGTTGTGATGTATGTTCCGGTAACAGTCAGTGAAATCTGTAGGATACTACACGATAACTTTCATCGTGGTGGCGTGTACTAACCAATCGGGGCGTGGGCAAGACTGAATTCAGTCGATTACTAAGGTTAACCGACTGCGCAATGTAGGGCATCCTGTTACGCTCTAATCGTCTAAAGCAGATGAAAGTGAGTTGGTAAAAAGCGTGGCCGGTTATATCTGACATCGACATGCTTCTAGAATGTGGCACGAGCCGACTCCAACAGGACTACAAGACGGAACTCGCAACCGACTCCATTTTGTTTTCCGGGTATTCTTACCATACAACGGTGAGACGTTCCACGTCTGCCATGTGTAGTCGTTACCTTTTTGTTCTCTTGTTACATATTGTTCTTCATACCTGTTATGTTCATTGTACATATCAACCACTTGTCTGTTGTTCGAATGAATACACACTTCGTCCTCGCGCGCCTCGGTTTCTGTTTGCACGTGGTCGTTGTTGCCGGGAGTTAACTGTGGCAACAGTGGACTTTTAATACGTTGGATAAATTAGATCTGCTAGAATTACTCTCTTATTCAGGAGGAGCATTATTTTAACTTATAGCGAACGTAGTGTGGTGGAATTTATTGTGGACAGTTATTGTAGACTATTTTATTACCTTGTCGATTCATTTCTTGGTTCCACTACACATGTGAGTTGATTGACGCTACCATGATATTCCATCACTACATACAGAAGACCCTTAATTGCGTGGATTTCAGCGCTGTTATCTTCACGGTGTTTTGATTACCGTAGTATCCGCAGTTCAATGGTTCAATGGGTTGTAAACGATATTAAGAAGCTGGAACCCATAAGAATTCCCTATCACGATGCGTAGAATCTCAAGGTTCTCAGCAACATGCCCAAATTGGGAAAGGAGGTACAGTGTCTGAATTAATGTGAAGGATGTTGGCCGGGACGATTCTTGAAAATTGCTACAGGGCTAGCAGAAGCAACATGGTCTGCCACAGTATTCCAAGCCGTACAAACACGCAGTGAGAAAAAGATATGTTTGCATTCTAGTCTGCTGTGTTAGACCTCTAGCTTTGGGGGGTGGCCCCACAGTGTCATCCTACTACCTTGTTGAGCATCATTTGCCAAGGAGGATCCGGGAACTTCATGATCAAAACCCTTAATACAGAGTCACCTCCAAGCCGACAGTACTCTAAGGAATACACGTTCAAAAGTTTCAGCCTTCCTTCATACAGTCTACTTTTCAGATTCCAGACTGCTTTAATGGCTCTGCGTTGTACCGTCTCCAGGAGCAACTTGTACATCTTTGTGGTGGCAGATTATAGCTTTATTCTGCAGGTGCGGTCGAACGGAACTGTTATAAAGAAGCTGAAAACAATTAGGGTTGAACTGATCGAAGATAAGTCCCAATAACGCCAGGACGTTGCTAACCTTTTGCACATTCGTTTCAGCGTTCTCAGAGCTCACAAGAGTAAGTAAAACAGGGGATCCTACGTCCTTCTCAATAAGAGCCTCCCGAAGCCGATACCCGTCGAGGTAATAAGTAGTCTTCGGAGAGCTGCGAATGTGCATAACTTTACACTTATCAGCATTAAAGTCGAGTCGTTTCACTCGAGACCAGATGAATAGAATTTCGAGGTACATATGTAGGATAACAGGATCGTCGGTGGTGTTGACGGCTCCAAAATTTTGAAGTTGTCCGCAAACGGTTGTAATGGAGAAATGACTGAGAGTGGAAGATCGTTGATGATTTTCAAAAATAGCAGTGAATCAAGAATTGAACTCTGAGGTACTCCACTGAGGCTAGGCCTGCAGGTAGAGAAAACACCATTAACGCGCACCCTGTACAGACGGTTAGCAAGATTAGATTAAAGCCGATGGAGAAGATTGCCCTACACTACATTGTAGTAGAGCTTGTCGATCGGAACGGCATGATCCACGCGGCCGAGTGCCTTAGCAAAGTCGAGGTATACGACACCTATTCCACTGCCCTGATCAACTGCTTTCGTTCACTAATCAGTGGCTATCAGCAAATTTGTGGCGCACCAACGACCCTTGCGAAATCCATGTTAAGCATCGGAGAAAAACTCACGAGAGGTGAGGTACTTATAAGGCGAGTCGTGCACCAGCGCCTTTTCTAGACGCTTGAAAGTAATGCACTTGGTCTCTAGTCACTCGGGTAATTTCGCCTGCCACCCTTGAAAGCTGGTGTGATGCTTGCAAGTTTCCAGCTGTTAATTACTGTTCTCTGGAAGAGGGATTGCGTAAACAGTATGTTAAGTGAATCAGCAAGCTGTGCTGCATATAAACACTGCTGTAAAACTTAGCAAGTACATCAGCGGCCTCGGTATCGAAGCCGGTAGGGCCTGATGGGCCCAAAAGTTGTGGAACTCCGGCTTTCACCTTGCGAGTTGATGCTACAAATCAGAAGGGGCTCATTCGATCGGCGACAAAGCTTTCCGTAAGACGTTCTTTATAACGGAGACTGTTACGTCGAACTAACGATATACACCGATCCCTTGAGGCAGCGCATATTTTTCGGTCAGCTTCAGGTCCTGGTAATCGGTAGCAAGTCCAGGCATATCGTTCCTTCAGAATTATTTCAAGTGTACTAGAACGTGGTTGTCTTTGAGGCTTGTTCGGTTTAGAGCCCGATAACTGTGTAGATTTACCTACGGCTGCATAAATGATGGCAGTAAGCTTCTCGCGGAGGTCATTTACAGAATGAAGGGGAGTGTAATTAACCCATGACTGCATTTCCAACTAGCCACGTGGTTTTCCCACATACATTTTCCATAAAGTTTCTGCGATTACTAGAAGCTGTGCTGACCAGATTCGTGTTACAAATGGAGTCAAATAAGACGACCGCGTGATCACTTAGTCCGAGTGATGCGGTGATTGTACGGCTGTTTACTATCAACTCTTAGTTAGTGAATAAGTAATCCAGCCTCGACGGATTATGGTCAGTACGCCACCGAGTATAACCAGGTATGTGGTCCGTAAAACCTAATGCTTCCATTATGTGAAAAAATCCTGCAAACATTGAATTTTCAGTGTCTGCTTACGATAAGGCCGGAAAGTTGATTTCGGGTAAGTCAAAATCGCCAACTAAGAGAACGTGGGAAAATTCTAGGGTGGATAAAATTTCCGATCCAGATAATGAGTTCGTCTTTTGAATTGTCTGAAGATGGAGGACGATGGAAGATGCCTATTAGCTAGTGTTAGGAACCATTTAGGCGAACCGACAATCAGACCACTTTCTCAATCGTGTCAAGTACTGGATTGTTAAAAAGGAATGCCCTGAGAGAAGTGTGGATATACAGGGCCGATCCTCCCCTATACCTTCAGTTTTATCCGCATGGAAGATAACCATATCTTCTAAAGTAGGTTCAGAATCTAGGTAGGAAGTGATCAACCACGACTCCGTTATGGCAACAACCCGGGGCTTTGTGGCAGAACAAAGTTCGCGAAGCTCTGGTAATTTATTTACTGAACTAAGCGCACTTGTGTATATGCGTTCACCTGGGATTGTGAATGGAGCGGTTCGTTCAGAACGCAAAGCTGACGGAGATCGCTGACTCCACAAGAGCCAGCTGTAATGAGTTTTTGAGATCATCAAATCCTCAGCAGGAACCACCAGGCGACTGGTACGCGTGCGGTGATTGGCTTCTAATAAATCTCGCTCTTCTCCGGGATAATCCGGGTAAAACAAAATCCCACCAGTGATAAGACGACGTCGATGGCGGAACCGCTCCACTGCATGCGAGGTGACAGTAATTCCAAGGGGTCGTGGTGGAGACTCGTCCGACTCTGGCTTAGGCCGCAGCGTGCAATGAATACGTTTAATCTGGACGTTGGTAAGTTCAAGGGCAGTTGATAGAAATCGCCACTGACACCTGTCGTGTTCCAGGTCGTTTGTGTTGGAATCTGGGACATACTTAATAATAACATTGCGAGACTGGTCAGTGGTTCCAGGTTCCTTTTGAGCGAGATTTTGTCTCTGGCATTCAGCCCATGGTATATCAGAGTATACCCGAACCCGGGAGTTATCGAGAAGCTTGTGTGCCGTTAGGAGAACGTCTGCAATCAAATCAGATGCCGAAGGCACGACCCGTTGGCAACCGACGTTTGTCAGCATCTCGCGAGTCCAGTTTCCTCGCCAACCTCGCGAGAGAGTTTGGGACGCTTACATTTTCGCCAAGTTTAGTACACAGACTCGCCCAAAGCCCTCGGTCATACACGTCACAAAGTTTCAGTCGGCTGGCAGCACACTCCGGAAGGTTTTGAACAGTTGCACATGTCTCCCGAGAAAATAAGTTCAACCTTTTAGGAGTGACGGTGTTGGTGCTTCTGGAGAATGTCGCCGAAGACACGCCGTTATTAACGTAGCTATCCCGAACGCCAGGACTTGACTTCTTAGGTAACACCGAGCAAGGAACCCCAGAATTCGGTGACATTTTCTTGCTTGCTGTTGGAGGGTTGTCAGCAGTAACGGGTATGAGCGTTTTCGGAGCATCCAAGGTAACTCTACTTGACTTTGCTCCTAAAGCAACCGACGCATGGGATACTGTGCCTGTAATACTCGCGTTACATACCTTTACTGGTTACAGCCTGCGGCTCGGGGGATGTCACACTCAATGATGAGGTGCTGGTTCCAGAACTATGAGACCGTCTAGCGGTTCTGCAACAAAGACGAAGAAGGTGGTTGCAGTCCGGCTGCGTTGTTTTCAACATTTTGTAAACCCCATTTGGCATGCCTAGACACGAGGTGTGGAGCCGTGTATGGCGGAGCAAGCAATGCATAGCGTGACGCCTCTCGCAGACAAAATTCACACAAGATTCACAGTCAGACCGTTTCACCAGCATTGGGGCGACTAAGCGAATAACAATAGGTAAATTAATAATCCTCTAAGTCTTCAGGGTAAAGACAGTCAAATATAGACAAAACAAGGCGGGGAGAAAATCAGACACATATAGTGCCCAAAGCAGATACACATTCACAGTCGGCTGTTTCCGTGCTGAAACGCAGACAGGAACCTTCGAGGAAGAGACACACTCGAACAGTGAACACACTGAACAACAGTCACTACTATGGTTTGTTACAGTTCTGTAGTGCACAAGCGAATACAGCTCCACAGCCAACTGGCCACTTGCCGAAACGCAGACAGGAACCTTCAAAGACGGGACACACTCAGTCGCTATTCTGGTAGCCCGTTATAGTCGTGGACCAGCCTTGGGGCCACGTGGAGATACCGGGGAACAGCGTTCTTCCGAAGCAGGGGGTTCCAGCAATAGTACTGTAAAAGAGAACAACAAGAACCACCATTAACTAAAATCTCAGTAAGTCATCCACACAATTTACACAAACCAGAACAGTACTAAAGACGCAGCAGCATGATGCTATACAATTCAAATTCAATCTGTGCGCGCCCTTTAGTTTCGACTGCGCACTATACACGTGTAACATCCCTGTTAGCACAGTTAGGGAATTATTTATGGGTAAATTGGGGTTGTTTTGGGAAATGTTAGGGATGATTTTATGGGCCAGTTGCGTGGTTCCCTCTTAGAACCAATAAGGGAAGTATTTAGGGGTAATTTACGTTTGTTTCGGGAAATATTAGGGATGAATTTTTGGGTCAATAACGCGATTGTTGTGGATAATGTACACGATATTTTGGACGGTAACACAATCCTTGCTAGCTAAATACTTTAAACATGTGACACAAGGGAATTGCTGTAAAATTGAGGAGGTGATTTTGTACGTATAAACTGGTCGTTGTTAAGACGAACTCCAACAACTTCGATTATTCAGGCGCGCTGTGTTCAAATTATTGGCTGTGCACACTGATTAAGGTTTGCCAGAGTTGTTAATATGTCTGATCACCACGATGATGAAGCTGAGGTAAAAGACATTGCTCTATTAATTAAACCTTCAGTGGTTTTCTGAAATGTTCGCTAGCCGGTCTACCGTTTATCGAGATGTTGAACGTTCACTTACCGAATTCCACCATCATGTACAAGTCTTTCGAGAACGTGGACGTTGGCCAACGTTCTCCACTCACCGCGGTGTCTGAACGTGAACGTGCATCACAGCCGTTCGCAGGAGGCAATATTAGTTCAAATAATCATTGAATGATCCATTTTAGACGTACCGGAAAACCCATTAGGAACTGGTCTGCAAGATCGAGATGCTGATTTTCCTGACGCTGGCGTTGTCGGCCGCCTTCAAAACTGGGTGATTTCAAGCAAAATTCCTAAATTGCAGGTGACACGGCTTCTGCGCAACTTGAAGGAAAGAATACCAGAGTTGCCCAGTGATGCCAGAACTCTGTTGTTTACGCCGAGAAGGCTAGTAAAATGTCACAGTTACTCCATGTATTTTCACCATAGAAACTATTCTGTCTCAAGGGATGAATCCGGAGACAGGGCTGGATAAAATGTTGGTTTTACAACGTCCGTGACCGCAGTGGAAGGTATCGATTAAGAAAACAGAAGACCACGATGGAAGTAAGCACACAATGAAAACAATCTTGCGTTTCCACCTGAAGTTGATTTTCCACGTTGTTCAGTTGTGTTATATTACAGCATGAGTGTTAGTTTAAAAGCATTAAGAGTGACGTGATTTTGATATTTATGATTCACACCTTGTGACAGTGCGCGTCGCATGTGGGTCTGTCATGTTTTCACGTGCCCATTGTTCTTTTCCTCCACAGGGGATGGGATCACAGACAGAAGGATGAGATATATGTGAGAGGAACCATTTTGTATAATTCATTAACTTCAATATATTTCCTCTGTTCACGTCCGATAGGTTTTCTTTTCACCCAGTGTATCAGCGTGAGAATAATTGACGACGTTTGGGTAGCACTTACAAGATGAAATGTGTACGTTGTTCCGAGTGCATTATGTCGTATCAGGTTAAATTGGGATTAATTACGCAGTTTACTGTTCATTTAGGGGAAGTTTCGTCGTTTTCGGTTAATTGGTGGAAAAACCGACTGTTTATGGTTAATTTGGGTACAAATTAGGTCGTCTAGGGTTAATTTAGCGAAAAGGCCGGTCGTTTCGGGTTAATTTAGGAAAAAGTTCGGTCGTTTATAGTTTATTTAGGGAAAGGTTCGGTTGTTTCGGGTTAATTTAGGGAGATATTAGGGCGTCGGAATTGGGCCAGTCAGAAAATTGGTGCGTTACTCTCGTTGGGGGAAATTTTAGGAATCCGTCCCAAACACCTAACAAGTCCCTACATGATCTCCGGATTGGTTCATTAGACTGAATTAGGGAATTTACTTAAATTATCCCTAACTGTGCTAGCAGGGATGCAAGCTGGCCGTTTCTCCTGTGATCTTCCGCAGCACTTACGGACCAACTTTGGGGAAATGTAGAGACACCGGGAGACAGCGTTCTTCCGAAGTAGAGGTTCCAACAACAGTCCTGAAAAAGGAAACAACAAGAAACAAACATGAGCCAAAGGCCCCGCAAGCCATGCAAATGACTTACACAAACGTGAACGAAGACAGCGTCGACAACATAGCAGCACTCCCCGCTACACAACTCAAATTCAGCCTGTGCGCGCTTGCTGGTTTCGGTCGCCCGTTACACACTTGTAATATTCCAACGAGTCAGTCACGAGCGACAAAACACACAATGTTCAACGTACGTAATCGAAGCACAACAGGGTCTAACTCACACAAAAAGGGAGAACTCACGAGGCAACGAAAAACGTGCATTAACACAACACAGATACCGAACGAGATTCAGTTCTACACCATGTCCTTGTCCATATATATATATATATGGGATCCCTCGGTCGGGAAACAAACCACCAATCAGGAGTCGCCTTATGCTCACTGACCGCTGACCTCGGTCTCTGGTTGGCCATCTTCCTCAGCCCTGTGCATAGACGCGGCCAGTCCGCCTGTTCGAGGACCTGAAAGGAAGCGGAAGGAAGTGTATGTGGTCAAACAAGATGGCGACACACTACATGCTATT
>LUCH01000091.1:113716-124948 GCA_013368495.1 Paragonimus heterotremus | reverse complement strand
CAACTGTGGCCATGTGCATTGCATTGACGTCTCCAGACTTCTTGCAACTGCACTTTAGCGAGTCATGTTTCTGCTCACTGGCAGTGGCTGGTGGCGGAACGGATACAGTCCCGGAAGAAATGCAACCTTCACGAAAAAGGCAGCTCACGCAGATAAATGGCTTTTTTGACAAAGCCAACAGAGTGTATTAGCCCTCCTTGAGACCGGTACACTTGGCGTGGTACCATTATAGACACGTCTGACACTGCATATCGTTTTGAACAGTTTCGCGACAGCCGAAACGGTCCCATACACTCGTTATTTCTGAACCACCGATACTGATGGATCTCGCACGTGTCATTGTGAAGTAAAACGTAAGTGATGTCGTTATATAAAACAAAACGGTAGGCAAACGGAGCAGAGTGTAAAGCTAGTAAATAGTGGAGCTGAACAGATATTTGCTCAGATATCAGTCGGCTAAATAGGTACGCTAAACGGTACAAATATAAAACGGATATAAATACTGTCAAGCAGATAATTTACTAAGTATACTTATTAATACGGAACGAAATTGGTATGTTATTCGCTAACGACTAACAGTAACCGTAAGTAAATTTGTGATGCACAAACACCAGTAGGACAAAAATATGAATAGACAATGACAGCGAGGAAAATTTGAACCAAATTTCGAGTTACCCGCAGAAAATGCCTTTGGCTTGCAGGTCACTCATTTTCTATATGTTCAGCGTTCTTTATCTTTTGATCTCATTGCGTATCGCAGGTTCCTTTAACTTCTATCGCTGGACTTTGCCAGTAATTCTCAGTTCACCTGGACTCATAACCCGCCCCATTGGTGATTATTTATTTCATCATTTTGACACCCAATCAACACAGTATGGAATAGTGTGTTCGCTGTGTTCGTTTTAATTGCTTAGCCCGTAATTTGATCCATAAGTAGAAATTTGACTTACTTAATCCCAGCTACCTTCACCTAACTTCCGCTCCAGGATCAAAGATTTTTGTCTCCAGAAGAAAATACCTAGGATAGTTCGAACATTCTGGCCTCACCTGAAATCGATCCTCGATGAATATATGCCGGGAAGTTGCCTAAGGGATAACCGGGATCATATTAGAAAAGGTTGCAAAAATTGAACAGCAGAAAAACTCGCCATAATTTGCTACAATTGGCTTTGGGAAAATGTGGAAAAATCTTGCGTTGAAAGGAAAAGGAGATTTCAGGTCCAGCCTGACCACTTTACTAAATGTCGGCGGGCAATTTGTTAATGGCACAGTAATCTCAAACGTTGACCGTCTAGCCGATCGTTTGTTCATCGTAAGAAATTCAGTGTGCACACAGTGTACAATAAGTTTTCGAAGGAACGGAACTCATGGAAATACGAATGAATCACTATTATACGTGATAGATTGGGAAACGTGAAATGCCCAAACAACTTGTGGTGACCAACCTTCGCGCATTGTTAGGATTTGAATGTTGGTTAATAAAAATAGGCCGACAAACGGTTGCTAAGGTAGTGCCCCGCATCTGGATGACCACCAGCAGTTTACAAAGTGGCATGACCACTAAACCTTTGTCAAACGCTCACTCCACAAAACGCATCTATTCACTGGATTCCAGGAAGTTCGAGTGGTCGACTGGCAGCGTTTTAAACGCATAGGACGAAAACGGTAAACCGGTGGCTTGCCCATATGTTGTTTCAAGGTCGAAGCGATTTGGAAACGGTTGAATCAGGGCGCGAAAGTCAAATTTAACTTCATGAAGTTTTGAAGGGAAAGGACGACCACTTTATTACCACAAATTATCTGAGTGGAAGCGCCTTTTCTCCACTCGAAAACTTCAAAAATCTCCAACTACCTCTGCCGCACGGAACTCATCTCGTGAAACTGCTGCCGTTGACATGCTATCAACTGTAGCATCAAAGCAATACCTCGTGGCACCATAAAGACTCTCCAGACGGCACGTTTGGCAGGTTCTACTCGTCTTGTTCCTTACCCTCATTCTGTTAAATTTTATAAGCTCCTCAAATTAGTTAGTTAATAAGCATGAGACTTATCCTTATTCCAACTGCCGACGTCTGTGGACTGCGTTTGGAGGTAGTAGGGCCTCGCAGCAAAGCCATCGCCTGTGACTTCTGTAACTACTAGGTTCATTGCAAATGCGACCCCGAATTTCCCGCAGATTTGTGTTTAAGTCTCCGAGACTCACCCACCCCAGCCCTCAGATACCACTGTGTGATATACCGACTAAACATCCGTAAGGACAGCATCACTCAGGATGCAGATAGAACAAGCCAGCTAGTAGGTTCCTGAATCTCTACACTATCGGCACTAACCAAGGAAGCTCTAAGCCGTTAGTCGAAAGCCTTAATCACACAGCCGTCCCTCGGCCCAGAACACAAGGCACAAATAAGCCCCAGTTTGCTAGACATAATCTCATTATCTATAAAGCTGCAGAAAGCGAAAGCACGTTGCTCAATCAGAAGGAAGCCGATGATCAATTGCAGTGAAGATCCCTCTGCGATCTACTTAAGCCAGGCTTGGAGGATAAACCCACGCTATGCTGGCTTCGTAAGTCCCACCAAAAGGGACGCCCTCGGCCAATCCGTGTCACGCTGGGCCAAATAGAAGACGTCGAGAAGGTTCTCTTAACAGCGTCTTCCTTGCCTAGACTCAATGGTTCCTGCCTAAGAGCGAAACCTTACTTCCCTCGGGTGATCAGGGAAACTCGACGAACGGCATATCGTAACCCTCGCAGTTCCCAGTGTGACCGAACGTGTAGTTTGGTTGTACACGGCGTACATGAGCTGAAGGATGCGGATGCACTGCACGCGCATAAGCATGACATCGACCAGTGGAAGTTTATTCCAGCAAAACCAAACCTGGACGTAGGCGAATGTGGAGCAAGGTCTATCCAACGTCTTCCCCGCCCCACACACTTGAGTTCTATCTCAGCCCCCAGACTATTACGAATCACTCTGTTCACAAGAGATATGTTGTCCACTGTGCTTTAGAAGTGGTACATGCTAAAAACAGCTTCCCACATGAGATCCGACTCCACGCAGATAAACCAAGTGTGGTGAAGATGACCAAGGTGCCGGAGGTCATCGGTAGCCCACCACCTCCATCATAGCCAAAAAAACCTGGCACAGCCGACCTCAAAGGGGTCGGCCTGGCTCGTGTAGTACTCATCACACATCTGAAGGCAGACGCCATCCCAGATTAGAGTACGCAGGTTCACATATCTGTCTAGTGGTTCATGTTTACTAGCGTTCTTTCCCTAAAAAACAAAGTGGAGGAACTGCTACAGCTTGTCGACTTAAAGAAGTCCAGGATCGTAGGTGTAGCGGAAACATGGCCAACGCCGGATATATCCGATCATGAGATAGAAAGTCCTGGTTATACTATCTTTCGCAAGGATCGGCTAGCTAGCAGAGGTGGGGGCGTAGCAACCTACGTTTGTGGTAAATTACGCGCAACCCTAAACAGAGGCCCAACCCTGCTTTCACTTGAAGAGTCCCTGTGGATAAATGTCAAGACACCCCACTTACCACGAGTCGTTTTCGGCGTTATTTATCATGCCCCGTTCGCACTCCCACCATGGGATGAAAGAATGCACAGTGCCATTACACGGGCAATCGCAATCCAAAAAAATTCGCATCATCGTCCTAGGGGAATTCAACCTCCCGCAAACAGGTATCTCTAGCGGGCTAACGTCTGGTACAGCGGCCACTGAATTCTACAACCGCGTGCAGGAGGTAGGACTCACCAAGCATGTCAATCAACCCACAAGGTGAAGAGAAGGTCACAGGCCATCCCGACTGAACATGGTGTTAACTACCGAACCCCATATGGTGGATATAGTGGAAGTTGGTGAGCCACCAGGTACAACCGACCATGCCACAATCAGTTTTCGTTTAATATGCGACGTCACGATCATCCGCCCTTTACTGTCGGCCCGACGTCGTTTCAGATGAGTCAACTTTCGAAAGATGCGGGAACATTCAGCCCAAGCTCGCCGGCCACCACCTGAAGAATATAAACAGTAGAGCGTATTATGTCACACTTAAACACCGCGATAACTTGTTCAGTCCCACTTTATACTCCACGCCCCACCTGTGAGTTGTCCTGGCTGAAACCTTCGACCAGGTGTCTAATGAAAGAGAAGCCGCCCTGTGGGATGTACTTCTCCCTAAAGAAGAAAGTGCCTCACACCCGGCATACAGGTGCTGTCGTAATCAATGCACAGCAGCCGTACGCACCGACCGCAGGGCTAACCAAGTATCACTTGCGAGATCTATCGCCGATTGTCCTTAAAGGTTCTCCGGGCACATTGTTTCCTTGACTAGACTGAAAGCTGCCACATCCTCTCTCATGGGATCTTCAGGACTTCCGGCCTCTGACTACGAGGCAGGTTGGTTGTATTCCAGCCACTCGGAAGCACGGCGTCATCTCTCCCATCTACGAGGGTGGGGATCGAACGAACGCCAGCAACTTTAGACCGGCTGCTTTGCTACAAACCAGGTCAAAAGTGATGGACAGCAAAGTAGACGATCTCGTGAGAAACTATTTAACTACCCACTCACTGCTGGCGTCGGAGCAGCACGGCTTCAGAAAGGGTCACTCGTGCACGACGAGCCTACTGACTGCCACTGACTCGTGGACAAAGGCTGCAGAAGAACGCCTCCCGGTTAATGCTGTGTTTTTAGACTTTACGAAAGCGTTCGATAAAGTTGACAACAGTATACTCCTGGGCAAAATGGATGATATGGGCTTATGCAATGAGGTGAGCTTATGGTTCGAACAACACCTGTCCTGTCGGACATACACGGTTAGGATAAACGGTGAGCTATCCAGGCCGTTCAACGCTACAACTGGTGTACCACAAGGCTCCATACTGAGTCCCTTATTATACTTAGTCCATTCTGACGATCTCCCAGGCGTGACCAACTCCCCCGTTGAGATGTATGCTAACGATGAGAAACTGTGGCCTGTCTTACACAGCGTTGAAGATGCAGAAGACTTTCAAAGAGACCTAGACGCTCTGCATCTATGGTTTGTGGGAATTCGACCCTCCTTCGACACGTCGAAGACCGCATGTTTGTCATCACAGTACAATAACATAATGGGATACACAAATCCTTTCCGCAGAAACGTTCAATTCTGCGTAGTTCGAGAGGTATAAATGAACTTTTCATTCTCGATTACATTGCGCTCACATTGCACTGCACACTGAATACCAAAGCAAATTCCAGTGAAAGCTTCGTCACTGCGTTTGGGGGTCAGTTATATACCTGAATTATGTGGTCATTCTGTTCCCTCATAAGTATTTCAGCCAGAAACCGGTCGACGATATGTCATTCCTAAAAATCACTGCACCCGGCGTTATCACGCAGTTTTGTTTATCTACGGTCCACGTAAGACAATGTAACCATGGGTAATATCTCCCATTCTATCATTGGCTAATTACGCACTGTCCAGCTCATTGGTTTCTGACTATGTCAGAGTGTAGCTTGTCACTTGTACGCAGCGCAATGTTCATTTTTCCGAGGGTTAATGACCCACTTTGGTGCTCGTTATTCCTCCAAAAATAGCATTGATTCTCACTTGTACCACTTCAGCTACAACAGCGTAATCTTCGTATCATGGATTCTCATAATTTCTACGATTGCTGGTGTATACTTCCGCGAGCCGTATACTCCGCTGATGGTTATCAGCATGTTCTCCAGTTTTTCGCTTACCCCTATTCCCACCTGAGATCCCGCAGTGCCACCCCAAGAGCCCCGAAGTTGTCAGACCATGGTTTATGCGTGTGGCCTGATGTTAGGGATAATTTAGCTTGGACAAACGCACGCCCGCTGAAAAGTGTTCTGTTCACGTCGTTTGTTTCCTATGTTCCGGGCGCCCATTACCATTGTGTTAGAAGGGTCTGTGATGATGTAACTTTCATGCTGACCGCAGTGCACTGTGGAATCCATTCTATCTTTGGACCTAATGAAACACTGTTCTTAAAAACGATGTGCGATCGTGGGGGTTTTGTTTTCCATACCAGGGGTAATTGGTGGCATATAAAGAGGAACTCGGACGATGTTGATGGCGGTTCGCTCTAGGAACAGACGAGACACGGCCACCTTGTAACCCGTCACGTGGGGACGTGTTCGAGTAGGCCGGTTACCTTGTTCATACCTTTCGCTTTCAGCCTGGCACCATGACGGTAACGGGTGAATTTAGAGCTTAAGGGGCTTTGGGTTAAATAGCTCACAACGTTCGCTGGACAACAAACCAATCAATGAGCTTCGTGTATCCCGAAAACAGGGTTAACCACATGCAAAATGCTGAAAATCTGAAGCCATTTCTTAGAAAGCACTTTCCGGCCACGTCCTCGGGAGTTTGTTTGGTGGGAGCAAAAAGCGTGACTGCAAAGTACTGTCCAGGTTGTTTCACACGGGAGCGTTGTGAATGGTATAATGTACTTTGATTCCTTAATACGCGTATTCGTTATACTGATCCATCGAAATAATGAAACCACTAGCGTCCGAACCGGGCACAGGACTGTGAAATCCACGTACCTGTGCTACTTCAGTTTTGTTGTATGCTTTCGTTTCAGTAGCTGCCCCGTCCACTTGCTTCAGACTGAGAACGACATTGACAAGAAACACAAGGAAGAAACCTCAGTAATCCCGTACTTGAACCGTTCAAGGTATGTCAGACTGGCCTTTTTCATTCCTGTTGGGCGACATCTAGATGGGATTGCTACAGCCGAAGGCCTGGTCGATCCGTCCTCCAACGTAAGGCGACGCAAGTGGAATACACTGGCACCGTTTAGGACTCCGATCCTCCGCCGAAATTGATTGCAAAGTCTGCGGGACCCGAAGCTGGCCTGCGCTGACCGTGGTCTGGCAACATCGGGGCTCTTGGGGCATGAATGCTAGCGGTAGAACGTGAGTTCCCGAGCTGTCGTGTCCGGAAAAATTATTTTCCCGGAACAAACCTTTTTAACAACTTGGTAGCTGATGCAGAAATTGAGATCGGCGAAATCTGCGTCATGGCCACATATCTGTTTGTTTTAACCGGCCATTAATCAAAAAACCACTTTCTCGTAATTGTTTTTCGAAAGCTGGTATATCTGCCGTTGTTGTGGTGGACTTCTTGTGTAAATGTCATTACAAGAATGCTGGGGTTATTTTTAATGTACTTTTAAACTTTTGCCGTTTGTTTTTTTATTTCACTTCCAGTTGTTTATTTTTTATTCATAGGAAATGGATTATATTGCTATTTTCGAGGTGATGTTTGAGGATCGCGAATTTTGCACTTTTTCACAGTTTTGGGAGTGTTTTTAGAGGTACACGGACGAGGTGTGCGCTATTTACTTTCCTGGGACGAGCCTTAGGTCGAAAACCGCCTTGAAGTACGATAAGGTAAGATGACGTGGTTTCCTGGATAGCGCGCAGATTTATTATCGTTGTACGAAGTACAAAAGGCGTAGGAGTGTATGCGGGGGTGTGCGACGTGTCTAGTGGATTAACTGTTGTTAGTTTTAACGAACCAATCCTCGTGATACATGTTGCAGATCATCATTTCATGTGGTCCGACAAGATGCTTGTCTGGTTATCAGCCCTTTCGAGTTGGAGAACAGCCACCCTCTCAGTTGTCTGTTACATGATTCCCATCCTACGAATCGTGGACTCACCGTCGGTGAAGTAAACGAGTACAGGGGTCTGTTCCAGCACAATACACCAACTGCCGACATTAAGCAGTATGTAGGTGATGTTTACGGGAAGTTTACCACAGCCGCTGACGTTGGAAACATCCACCGCAAGTTGAAGCTTGCAATGTCAAATGAGTTTGTTACGTAAGACTGGTCACTGTATGTTAGAGAACCTCGATGAGGTGCTGTCGATTATTAGTGCTATAGGCGTGGTGCGCACCATGAAGTCAACAGATATACGCATATTTGCCTTGCTCAGCGAACGCAGGCTGAACTATTTCGACGTTTCCCACATGTTGTGAATGTGGATGCAACTCACGGGACAAACAGTCGCAACTATGTCATTGTATATTTCCTCATACTACCGAGGCTGAAAGCTATATCAGTTCCTCGTGACAGACGGTAAGGGACACTACCGACCCGTGATGTGCGGGTGCGTTCATGATAAGAAGTATGCTTCGCTACGTGGACTTCGAAATTTTTGCGTGGAACGATGGACGATGGCACTGCGGTGAAAACATTCATCATGGATGAGATGGCTGCGCAGATGAGGGTAGCCAATCTAGTGTTCGGTTGCTACATCCTACTGTGTTACTTTCATGTACGCGATGCCGTACGTAAGCACGTAAGTGGGTAAACTTCGTCCGTCATATTTGTTGTGAGACAAACTCCTTTCGCAGTCGTTTTCTCTTCCACCTAATGGCTACGGTTGAAAATGAGGAATCGTAAGTTGCACTGTTACACTGTTAACCGTAGGTTTAAACGTTATCTGTCCATCATCGGCCGAAGGGATAAAAATTTTCGGAATTATTTGCTGTGTAATCGGCTGTACATCAAGCTGAAGTGGGCCATCCGTGCTAAAGGTGATGTTGTCCACTTCGGCGGTCGAACGAATAATAGGCTGAAGAATGTAAACAGACGGTTGAAGAAGAGAACGCACCCAAGAGACTTCCTAGCCGTCGCCATTCAGAAAATATGGAACCACAGTGAGTGGCTGCTATGGGAGTATGAAATACAAACGACCTATGGATGCGATCGCCTTGAAGTTGTGGAGGTTGACTGGTACGTAAAAGACATTCACCACAGATTGACCATGTTCACAAGTCACCTTGCCCAAAATTATCTGAAGGGACGGACTGCACGACTCCCTTCCGAAACAGTGTCTGAGTGCAAGGTGAGCACTTCTTCAGTGATCACTTTGAACATTGCAGTTTCAAGTGCAACGAGATAGCGGCGCTTTCGTCATCGATAGCGTACACGGCACGTGTGAATGCACATTTTACCGTACAATGTGGCATCCATGCATTCACATTCTGTTGGTGTTTCGAAAATATCTCTACCCCTACGGTGGGGTGCTTTGTAGTGTTCTTTTTCCTTTACAAATATGAGGTCCTCATTCATGAGCGCTGGCTTGCGGGGTACAATTTGCCAATTCGGCGGTCGGTAGGCCGGCATCTTCGGCCGCTGGCTGCAGCAAATTTCAACCACCACTATAAAGCCCTTAGTCGTGTACTGGAAAAACTGCATGACTGCAACAGCCGCACGGCGGTGGCCTGCCTGAACACTATCACTGCTTTTGTCAGTAAGACAGTGGAGCGCGCTAATACTGGCTCACCTTTATGCGACTTCCCGATGGGTTCAACTTCAAGCGGTATGCAACCGGGGTGGGTGAATAGCCTACATCAGGACTTCCACGTGGACACTGCGGCGACCAGGTACAGATGGACGGCTACTGCTGTGATACCGATCAGCTGATTTTTCACTCCAAATGTATCCAAGTGGCAGACATAAACGAGTGTCCATTCTGTGGCAATCAGCTTCACCCTCAGTCGCCCGTTAAGTGCACGTTTCCAATCCTTATTTTTATCAGTTTCATCTATTTCAGCCGTTGTTCGCACTCCCCCAGTGATTATAGAGTGCAAATCCCGAAAACCATCCACAACGAATGTTGACTTAGACCGATCCGCTGACAGTGTACCGCTTGCACACGGACTGAAGAAAGCGCGAATCAACATAACCTGGAGCGACTATCCAGTTGGTATAATTGCAGAAAGTAAGTCCCTTCATATATGCGTGCACAGACTTCTTGCAGATACCATTTGCGACGAGCATGATGCTGAAGATTTCATGTGATACACGGTTTTAGTCATCTGAGAGAACACAAAACCGAAGGATACATTCTGTGCTTCGAAAAAGTGGAGGTAGTATGTATATTTATTCACAGTTATCAGATACATAATTCAAGATTCCATCCTCTTGTTTCTGTCCACCTGTGTGTTGTAGCATAGGGAACGGTTTGGCATAACTCGTAAGGTAGGACAGATGGACGGGGCAGTTGTAAATATCTAAGCATTGCGTACAGTTCGGCATAACTCGTAAGGTAGGACAGATGGACGGAGCAGTTATAGGTGTGTAAGCATGGAACACAGTTTGACGTATTTTAAGTCAACTGGGCGGAGCAGCTATTAAGGTGAATAAGTACTGCATAATTAGGATTTGATCATAGTTTAGGCGAACTTGACGAAACAGCTAGTACTGCGAACACATACTACATAGTTAGGCATTGATCATGGTTTGTGTCAACTTGAAGGAGTAACGAATAATGTAAGCGCATACTGCATACTTAAGCGTTGATCATGGTTTGGGTCAACTGCACGGAGCAGCTACCAATCTCAGCGCAAGACATGAATTGCAATAACCAACACGTGAAATAATGTCGAAGTATATTATATAACTTGAATAGAATAGTCAGAAGACACAAATTACGATATGAATTCATTTCGCACGCTCTCGTCAGTCGTAAACGTGTGACCAACATGAAAACAAAACCAAACAAGACTTAAATGAGACGGTCAAAAGTACAAATTAGGCTGGATCGTGATTGGCACTCACGGTCAAACCCACGGTAAACAAAGGTTGAAAGTCGGTTGTTTTTGTGCACATAGGACCGGCTGTTGATGGATGATCAACAAAGCTTCAATATACTTGAGGAGCTGGGAGTTGTAAGCGTTCATCAGGATCTTAAACGAAGATGCGGTGTTGACATTGTGACCTGTAGTCGATGTGTGCGTTGCAATGGATGAAGCGGCGTTTCGTCCTCGCTGAGTGTCACTCATTGGCGGGTTGAACATTGAAACTCTCAAAGAGTGCTTCTTGGCCCTCGTTTCAAGCATTCTTTCCATTCTACCAACCCACGTGTTTCCGCAACTGCAGGAAAACTGATAGATGCAATGACTGGCAGAAAACATGTGGGTTTGCTTTTTGACCGGGGGTAGAGGTAACCAAGTGGTTTGTGAGAACACGACAAGCCTTGACGCATTATACGTCCGTTTTAGCGCGGCGCTGATCATCTTACCAAAGGTGTTCAACAGGCTATCTCCTTTGAAGGGGAGTTTGATGTAAATATCTTTTTTTGGGACGTCCAAAATTGTATTTTTCGCAGGAGTAAATCTGCTCCACTTAATCATAACATTAATGGTATATTTCTGAACACATCTGCGGGAAACACGCCCACTTCTTAATGAAACGTT
>LUCH01000091.1:93338-105281 GCA_013368495.1 Paragonimus heterotremus | reverse complement strand
TTCGCCGCATAAATGTGTCGTAAGTTTTTAAGGACCCTAGAACTGTCAGTAGACATAAATCCGTGACCGTGAAGGAGGGCAGCCCCAGTCGAGGAATGGCATTACTTGAAGAGGGAAATATAATACCGCGAAAAGATTTGATCACAAGTGAATGGGAACCAGAGTTCACATCACAGCCCAAGGCGTGGATGGCTGATCGAATGGCGGTATCATGACAGTCGGTCCCGTACTTCACACTCTTGTCCGTCCAGGCAAATTGGTTCCGGTAATCATCCACTATACTGACGTCAAAACACCACAGCAGCGCTGTCACGAGCCACGACCACTTCGGGTCTGATGAACGAGCTCGCCGTTGGTACCCGCAACTCCTCGCAGGCTGCATAGCCCAACTCGCACAGTCGTTTTTCCAGGTCCCTGGCTACACGGTTGTGTCGAGCACAACGCAGTTCATGAGTGACCCAGCACGATTGTAGAATATGAGCAGGGCTTTCCGGCTGATCGCAGTCGCTACAGTACAGAACTGAGTGGCCACATCGGCCACCTCGTGAATCTCAAAGCTTAGCCCACGACAGACTACATCTGAGCTGGATGGCACGAATAAAGATTCTGGGGAAGGTGCGACGTGGGTTAAGCAGCCAATGATCAAAGAGTTGAGAGCGTGACACTTCCTGAAGACCACGGCCGTCAAGCGAACTGTCGAGTTTATTCATCCACACCGTATGGGCTTCCTCCTTGTTCGTCATCCCTGCACTTTGTACGCGTACTAGGACGTTCACTTCCCTCAAGATAGGGCGAACGAATTATCTTTCACTGCATTCCGCGGAACTGAACATTGACTGGAAAGAAGTCTCTCCACTCGAGAGTTGCGCGAGACTGGAATAGTGGTAGGCAAACTCGGGATGATCAAATCACCCAAACAAATTGGAGTATGGATTTAGCCGATTGGTGTATCTTTTGAAAGGCGGAGCCTCTGCTGAACATACTGGCGAATCGTACAGTATGTAGCTTTGAGCAAGTTGCGGTGGCTTCGGCTCAACACTAATGAGTATTTCGTCCTCGGGATCAAATGTTGCCTCAGGAGTTCAAGACGTCGCTGTGGCTTCAAGAGCGCTTTGGCAGTTTCCTCCAGCATTGTACGAAGTTGCAGACGGTGATTAGTGAATGCTTTACCCCTCTAGGCGGACGGGATACTTAGACAGGTCACCGTATCGAAGGCGCTCAGTGAAAGGATGGTGTCCGGGCAGAGGTGGATAGACTCATCAGAGACTGCGGTTGTGTTATGTTTACGGTCACCGCGGATGACCATGAGCTTAGTCTTCTGTGTTGATCTCCAGTCCGAATTGTTCCGGACCACTCGCGGCGACTGCGAGCTTCTCAGGGAAACGCGTAAGACTCACAGCCAGAAGGATCATGTCGTCGGCGTGTGCGAAACAGCTAGCCAGTGTGCAGTGGAACTAGTGGCCAAGCTCCAGTCGAGATAGTGCCATCACCCCATCCATTGCTATGATGAATGGAAGCGGGAACAGTGGGTCACCCTGGCGAACACCAAGCTGGGATCGGAGAACGGGGATATTGAGCGTGGCTGCAGCATTTCTTCAGGAGCCGGTGATGGAATGCGTTAGAGGTGGAGGGGCACTAAACGCTTGGGCCAAACTGCTGGGGAAGTGCGGGGTCAGTTGGCTAAGCTGAACGTTACGGAGTCGGTGGGCCCAGATTACATTCACCCCGCAATTCTAAGGCCACTTGCGGATGTATGGGCTGCTCCTTTGGCTGGTTTATTTAACAAATCGCTTGGTGAAGCCAAACTACCCGAGGATTGGAAGGTAGCCGCTGTTACACCTACGCACAAAGGGGGCAGTAGGGAGTTGGCTATAAACTACATGCTTGTGAGCCTCACATCAGTCGTTCTGAATGCGCTTGGACGGATCTTAAGGGATGACATGGCGCAACATGTCACCAAGCGTAGACTACTGGCGGCTCAGCAACACGGCTTTGTGAGTAAGAGGTCTGGCCTTTCTAATTTACTGGCTTTCTTAGATAAGATTACCCTACGGCTTGGAAAGGGAGATTATGTTGAGGTCTGCTATTTAGATTTTAGAAAGGCCTTCGACCTCTCAAGTCACAGAATTTAATGTTAAAGTTAGAAGCATTCAATGTATCTCCTGGTGTTTTAGCGTGGATGAAGGCGTCCCTGCATAACAGGAGTTCTGTGTACACGTAGAGGGCTCCAAGTCACACACTGTGCATGCCAGCAGTGGTGTCCAACAAGGATCAGTCTTAGGTCCCTTGCTGTTTCTCATATACATAAATAATTTGGTGAAGAGGATCAGAAGTCCTTGCTACATGTTCGCAGATGATGTGGAACTCGTGGGACGTCCGGACGAGTCTTTGATGCAGCCAGACCTCGGTGAAATTCACCAGTGGACAGTTGACTGGGAACTCCCGCTAAATTTTGTGAAGTGTAGACAGCTTACGGGTGTTTAGGCCGAGGACTGTTTTAGGTAGATAGGAGGGCTTGGGCAACATGTGCTCATTCAAAAACGACCGAGATGAGGGATCTGAGGATACAAGTCACTATAGACTTCAAGGTGTCAACTCAGTGTATGTTTGCAGCCCGTAAAGCAAATCAGGCACTCAACCAACTGAAGAAGACGGTGGTCTCAAAGAAACCCAACGTCCTTGTGCCCCTATGTAAGGCTTACGTAGGACCGCATCTAGAGTATTGTGTGCGGGCCTGGCGTCTTTATTTGGTGAGGAACGTTAAGGTCCTAGAGAGTGTGCGGCGTAGGTTTACGGAGTTTTTCTTAGAATTTCGTTGACTGGATTACTCCGGCGGACTGACGCCTCAATCTCTCTTTATTAGAAAAAAGGTGAAAAAGGGGAGATCGTATAGAAATCTTTAAGATCCTGAGTGGATCTTCTGAGGCGAGGGAGCAGCTGTTTACTCGCAACGAAAATTCGTCGGTTAGAGGGCATGAATTGAATATTTTGAAGGAAACAGCTAAGACTCCATTCCGGGCCAACTTCTTCTCATGTAGATTTATGAACAGTTGTAACAAATTACCGTCGGAGGTGGTGTTGGCCAACATAGTTACGGACTTTAAGCGTGAGCCTGATGCTTGTTGGTTGACATTATTTCCGGACACGGAGTGATGGTAAGGTGACCTTATTCAATGGCAAACCTTTCTTTTTTCTCCGTCTGCTGCTTGTTATGCTTCTCACTTCTTTATTACCAGTCATAGACAACTTACGTGGGACTTAATAGGTATCCGTCCCTTCAGCTGTTCCTCTTTTATCACTTTCGGAAAGTTATTTTTTGTTCTGTCACCCAGGGGTCTGATAAAGATACGGTAGCGTCAGCATTGACTTTGATCCTGTCTACTAATGTGAGTATACCATGATTGCTGGCGGTGATTGCAATACCGCTTCCCTCCATCATTCAACCCCTGGCATCCAAGAGATCGCTTACATAGTCTTGCTGAGGACTCGACCAGGAATAGTCTTGCTGCTGGTTTAATAATATACTGTCCTGCTACCACTGAAATTTCGAAACAGTGTTAAAGGGAAGTTTTTCTTCTCCATTTGTCGCAGCATGGTGGGATCATCTGAGTTCACTAGTGCAAGAGACTTGAAATCGCCTGGCCACTAGCCTCAAGTCCTCTGAACTGTACTGAACTAAACTGATAATAGAATTTTGTGTGATAGAACCAAACGCTTTGGACACGTCCAAAAAAGCCGCACACAGACTTGAAGACGTGGTACATGAGTTCCGAAGCAGCGCATGAAGCGTTTAGGTCGCCTCGAGGCAACCTCCACGGTGTAGGAATGTAAACTGGTAAAGGGCAGTTGCATGCGCGTATTCGAACGATCCGCCAGCACCTTATGGAAACAATGTATCAACGTTGGAGATACAGCGACGGGTATCAGCTAAGTGGGAGATGGAGGGTTGTCTACTTTGGGTACACGCGTGATGCGAGGGCGGCATAAGCGGATTGGACAACCTTGGGTTAGCAGTAGCAGGTTGAGGTATTCGGTCAAGGTATCAGCTCCCATACGCTTCAAATGCTTGAGCAACAAGTTGTCCCAACCTGGAGCGGTGTTTCCCATGTGTTTCAAGGCACGTGATACCTCTTTCAGTAATCGGGTCGGCCAGAGATCAGTCCGGAGGTAGAATCGTGCTAGGCGGTTGTTCATCAATGTACGGATGGGCCGACAGTACCCCGGATCAGTATTACAAATTGAACATCACTCACAATTGATCGCAGCTGTCGCATTTCCATAGACTTTCCAGTCGGCCCCTTCCGAAGAGAAGCACTAGACTTGAGTTTCGCTCTCACTAGAGCTCGTCAGTAGTGCATATCATCGCCACTGCCGGGACTTGAACCACGGCAACCGTGTTCAATCTGAAATTAACAAAATCCCCGACTACTCATCAGTAATCTGAAATATCGCCTAGCAGGTTTAATGAGATCGAAGATTTCGACCTGTCTATAAAGTCCTAATCGCGGGGTTATCGATTGGAGTTAACAGACAGTAACTGTGTCTCCATTTCGAGATGATCGGGCAACCTGAGCATTACTCACAAGCGAAAGTGGTTGAGCGTTCACATATGATAATCCGGTCGTGCCTAACGTGAGGTCAATGGCGTAGTGGTAAACACGGTTGCCTCATGAACAGCATGTCCGTGGTTCAAGTCCCGGCAGTGGTGATGATATGCACTACTGACGAGCTCTAGTGAGAGCGAAACTCGAGTCTAATGCTTCTTTTCGAAAGGGGCCGACTGGAAAGTCTATGGGAATGCGACAGCTGCGATCAATTGTGAGTGATGTTCAATTTGAAATTAACAAAATCCCCGACTACTCATCAGGATCAGTATCAGTCGGAATTATCTGGGAGACCGCGTTTCACCTTATAGGCAGTTCTTCATTAGCCAGAAAAACTGTAAAGGCAGCGTCTTTCTTACGATGGTGGTACAGCGTTTAGATCGTTGTATAGTTAGCCCTCCGTATCCGCTTCGTCGTCAAGTGGGTTCATAGGTTAACACGACCACGTCGTCGAGTAACCAGTCACCAGGTCTACGGAAAAGCTGGTGACACATGCAAGTTTATCAGCGATTTAGCTTGTACCATTGTGAAAATGTCCGCCTGAAGAGAGCGGGCTGTGGTTAGCAGTTCATCACTGTGAGGGAAAGACTCGCTATTGGACCCCAGTTGGGTAATCGCTGTTTGGATCACACAAGTGAACCACTCAGAGTGATCAACACTTTGGGGCACAATATCCGATGTCGTGTCAGTCTGCGAGACGATGGTTGGATCGGCAGCGGGGACAGTATTCCTCTGCCAGTTCAGTGCATGCAGACGAGTCTGAATGCCCTCCAAAGTGCGACCTGGAAACTGTGATAGAAACCGATGATGAAGTTCGCGTCGAGTATGGCACGAGGGAGTCAGTGCATCGGTGCATCTGATAAGAGAAGCCGATTCTTGCTGGGACCAGTTGGATCCAGAGGTTTTCATGGACATGTGTTTCTCATGATCGCGTTTGACGGAATGTGTGCGTCTTTTGTGTTGACTGGAACCAATTTTGGTGGGAAAGCTGCGGTCACGGTTGGCACAGTTAAAGATCGTGGCAGGCTGGGTGTCCACTCCTTGCTCTAGACCATTCCTGCGTCGATGCGTACGAGTATGCGCCGACAAGCCAGCATTTGGCTTGCAAACCTAGCCACATTCTGAACAGGTGTACTCCGCCCGCCTATCCTGTGTACCGGTGGTTGCCTGCATGGAGGTGCTGGCGGTAATTTCAGCGTATTGATCGAATGTAACCAGGAAGATTAAAACCAGGTAGAGTGGTTGGCTCCATCTTGAGCCACTGAACTCTTAGCCAGTCAAGGTTTGCACCGGGACCGCCCAGTACGCACCACGAGGAGGTGGTTCAGCGCGACGCCAACTATTACTAGTCAAACCCTATTTTCAAGCCAGCAGGTATGGCACATCTACATTGGTTTAGGCTTGCACACATGGAGTATGATCCATTTTCATGTTTTCCCTCGAACTGTTCATGCCAAGCGTAACTAGTTCACAATACTGATATAGAGGTTCACAGTATGTTCACATTAGGTGCAAGTCAACAAACACCTTTTGAAGTCAGCACTAACAGGCTAGAGATCGAGTATAATGAAATAACTGGGGAACATTGGGGGAGTTAGATGTATCTAATTACACAGACATGAGAAGTTGGAAAGGAAATATATAGATGGGCGTAAATACGATAAATTTCGCATTCAGCGGAAGCAACCGTCCACCTGAGAGATACTGTCTGGATGGGGGAACAGGAAGCTGGCTATCCATGTTCTTCAACACATCCTGGTTTGCATGGACTGCCCTTTTTTGTAGTTTTTTAGGTGTGACCGTGTGTATATTAGTCAGCCCACTTAGCTCCTACTAGATAACCTGAACTGCTGGGGTTGGGTGGCAGTGGCACCTGATCAACATATTTCACCAGTTACGGCCGCTGACCTGGATCACAGGAACAGAAGCGTAGTGGTCACTCCAGACAAGAATCGGCTATCGCTTTGTCATCACTACACCCTGGTTACAGGGTCACCTTTTTCTAGGGGTAGCATGCTTGGAAAATTGACAGAGGTTAGCGGCCTCGGGTTGAAGTTCCGAGCAGATACCGTGCATTCGTGTGGGGGATCGGTCCTTGAGACATGACTACAGAAGATTGGGCGGAGGGGTGTGTGGGAGCACTTGCAGGTTGAACGGAAACTAGGAATGAAGAGGAAAAGTGACGTTGGTGCTCGTACGAGTCCTATTTCAAGTTCGCTCTGAATCACTCTCTGCAACTATAGTTAGGCGAACTATCAGTTTCCCCTTACTGCACCTCGGAGCCGCATGATTGCTAGCATCTTCATGCATACATCTACGCAGGCAGACATCCTGTCAAGTCCTGACTAGCAGGAAAATACACATCAGTCTGAGGGCGCAAAACAACTGCCCACTGTCATTCACAGATACGTGAAAAAAAAGAGACGGCAAATTAACTTCATACTTCAAACAAACGGGTCAGGGTAATAAAAGATCATGTCATATCGGTGAATATGCGTTACCATTCCTGATCCAGTTTCCTCTTGAAAAATTCGATCGAAGTAGCCTGGACTACAGACTCAGGCAGCTCGTTCCATCGATTAATGACTCTGTCCGTGAAAAGCTCGACTCTGATGGACGTATGAGCACGTGGCTTTCTCCGAGACCGCGAGAGACCCCTTGGATGAGGCGCTTCTGTGGCTGAGATCAGAGCCCCTGGTGCAACATCGGGGAAACCACGCAGAACCTTATACGTCTCGATTAAGTCCTCGCGAAGTTTTATGTGTCCCAAAGAAAATGGATCGAGTTTTTCAATCTTGTTACATAGTCCGTGACTTTAATTCCCCCAACAATTCTGATAGTCAACCCTTGGACATTTTCCGAGCAATTTATGTCTTTTGTGAGGTGCGGGTTCCATGCCTAAACATAGTATTCCAGATGTGGTCTTACGAACGCTTTGTGCAGTGGCATAAATAGGCCAGGGTCCTTGGAAGAGATCGCATTCCTGAGTAGAATGAGGGCCGTCCTGGCCTTCTTTGCAACAAACGCACGTTGGGCTGCCGGTTTGAAATTACCACGGGGACGGATCCCCAGGTCTCTAACTTCATCCATACGCTCATTTGCCCCCGGTAGACAACGGAGAGCTCCTGTTCTGTCGGAGATAATTAAGTTAATGAATTTAACGAAGTTAAATGGAAGGTCCTAGTCTTCCGACCATGCGGTCAACTTAATCAGATCCGCTTGAAGGCCCGATCGATCCGGGTTACCAGCAATCTTCAGATCGTCAGCAAACATGTAGCAACGTGCTTTCAGTTGGTCAGCCAAGTCGTTAATGTACATCAAAAACAGGGTAGTCCCCAGCACAGAGCCTTGTGGTTCGCCGCTTATAACCTCCTGTACCTTCGACAGTCCTCCTCCAACTGACACTGTGGATGTCCCGTCTGGCAAGAAGTCTCTAACCCATTCGAGGACTCCTGGGGCTATGCAGTAGTACCTGAGCTTTTACAGAAGTAGTCGGTGTTTGACTGAGTCAAACGCTCCCCAAAGTCCGAAGTAAAAAACGCCCACCTGCTCCTCTTGTCTAATCTCTTGGTTATTTCGTTTAGGAGACAGATAAGGTTTGATAGGCAAACTTCTTTCCACAAAGCCACGTTGATTGGCACTTAGGAGGTTGTTACTAGACAGAGAGTTAACCAAACGAACTCCGATGACTCTTATATACTTTCAACAGGATGCAGGTCAAGCTAATAGGGCAATATTTTGTGGTCATTTTTTGCGCCCGCTTTGTGAGCAGCCACCACAGTGGCTACTTTCCGATCTATACAAATTCTCCATCGTTTCAGTGGCACACTGACTGGTGTGGCCAATGGACTCGCCAAAACATAAGCCAAGGGACGAACTAGAATGGCATGAATATCATATGATCCACGGGATTTCGATGGGTCCAATGACTGGAGACTGGTCTGCACCTCAGAGAATGAGGTCGTGTAGTTTTGCATTGCAGTTGCTGTCAATCTTGCTCTCACCGTTGTCGGACCATAGTTCAACTTTTAAGTCTAGGGATACGGAGTCTTTACACTCTCCTTATGGTTGCTTCCGCCAACAATACACTAATTTATTAATTTATGTAAGAACCAATACTCTTTGGTCTCAGAAGCAGAAGATAGGTTGTTCCTTCCGTTTTGCTATCATTTGCCTGTAGCTGTTTCGTATTTGGTTATTAAAGCGTGTGAGTATCTTAAAAGCGAATTGCTGTTGGTTGCACGTTTGTCTTCTTTTACCGGTCATAAATTAAGTTATCTAAGCCAGACAATTTTGCCCCGGGTCTCATCCTTTCTTCAATAAGCAGTGTGGCAAAAAGTTGGTGGCCGGAATTCAATGTGACATATGCGATAAATGGTGTCATCAATCGTGTGCATGCATAAGCACAGAACTCTATGAACTGCACGGCAAATATTCTGACCTGTGCCGGGTCTGTGTAGAAGGCAAGGCTAGAGGAAGAAGGTGGCTTAACATTTCAGACAGATCGGAATCCGTAATAGGTGCCTCGCGCAGCACGAATTCCAGTACCTGGTCCTTAAACCAAACAACCAACCAACTTCGGAACTCTGAATCTACAAAACCAGTGACTAAACAAATGGGAACTTCGAGGAATGGCGTGCGCACGCCGACGAACAATTGCAAGCAGCCCGTAAGCCTCACACCGGAAAGTGGTCCACTTGTGCTCTCAACGCCACTCACGTCAACGGTGATACACCCTCATAACCCCATCTTGGTGTTCCAAAAACTCCAAGAGGCCAATGAGACTGCCCACAGATCAAAAAAGCAACTGCAGGTAAGGCTTCTAGACCCCGGAATGCAACTAGTTTAACGTCAAAAAAGCACATGGAGGAAGAGTGCAGGACACCTTCAAGCGATCGCGCGTATCTAAGCATGACTAATGTCGATGCGGTGCTTACATGGATAGTGCAACACCAGGCACATCTGCGTAACGTTACGGCCACTCTACAAAAGCATATTAGTGCAGTTAAACAATTGCAAATTTCCTATAAGGCCACTCTAAAAAAAGACAGAAACATGATTATTCACGCCCCCCAACCGGTCATACAGGATCCTAAACGTAGAAGATCCTCGAAAAGACAACTAATTCTGAGCGTTTCGCGAAAAGCTGAGCCACCCGCATCGACGAAATGGCGCCGAGCGTACATACTCAGCAATTGGACTGAACATGGTACACAAGCAAACCATCCCAGACCGCTCCCAGTCAAATTTCCCGATCGTAACATTCAAGAAATGACACTAACTAAAGCTGACACGATAGCACAGACAATGCCAGGCATAAAGGTTGTTGGAGATACAGCCATGCATCCCAAACCTGATCCGTATGTGGCGGTGTCGGCTGCACCAGAAATCGAAAGCGAGCGTCTCGGCACAAGCCAGGTCCGGAAAGGAAATCACAACTCCGAGGAAGTGAGACGACGATGCAACAGTATAGGGGAGCCAACCACCGGTGATAAAATTGGTTTACGTCAGTTCTGATTATATCCTCATATCCAAAAATACGAACTTATCCCTCGGAGGTCTCCCCCGAGGGATTAGATGCCACCTAACTACGCAGCAGGCAGTAGGCCAGATCGCCGCAGCTGAAATGCATGCTGGCCAGCGCATGCAGCCTGCCTAGTAAGAGAGACGAGTTCCAAACATGGATTCAGTCCGTAGATATTTGCTCGCTTACAGAAACATGGCTCAAAAAAGAATTAGATTTGGGGGACAGGACGCGCGGGCTCTAGTGGCATCACAGTGATCGTGACAAAGCCGTTGGCGGAGGTTGCCTATTGTTGATCAAAGGTTCTATAAGGCAGTCACCCGTGAACTATAGCTGCAGCTGCGTGAGCATTCGAATCGTCGTCAGCCTTCTCCATGTCAACCCCCCATTGGTAGTCTTCGGGGTGAATCGAAGTCCGTGTGCGCAACCAGAAGAAGACGAAGCATTGCTGAAATCACTCCAGTCGGTTTGCCAATCAGGCTATCACATTCTGGTTTTGGAGGATCTTAATGCTCCTAAAGTCAACTGGCGATTGGGATCTGTCAGTGGTAGAGGTTCTGATCACAAATTGCTCAACCTAGTCAACAATTTCACATTAACACAGCATGTAAAAGTGGCCACGGGATCCCGACCTGGTCAGATAGCCTCAACTCTAGACTTAATCATAACTCGCCGTAGCACTGACATAACTAACATGTTAACTGCGGCACCACTCGGGAAGAGCGATCATATGAGGATATTTTTCTCGTTACCGTGTTCCCTGTTGGTAAAACAGGCACACAAAGTGCAACTTTTCCACCGAATCGACTACAATAAACTGATATTGGAAGCTGATAAAATGACCTGGAACGCAAAAGTTTCTGCAGAGGACGTCGATAGTTTGTGGGCAAACTACGTTGACAACCTCCGGGCCCTTACAGAGAGGAACGTCCCTAAGAAACAAGTCGGAGGAAGGTGTCGGAAGCTATGTGTTTGCCTTCAGGGTCAAGCGAGCTTTCCAACGCAAGTATATGGCCTGGAAGTCATGTATTCAGCAAAAGGGGTTTGAAAACTTCATGATATACAAAAATCCCCAAACGATGCAATTAAGATGGCAACAAATGCTCGTCTCATATATGAGTCCGACCTGGCACGTGACATTAAGAAGAACCCCAAGAGGTTTCACGGTTATGCTTAGTCCAGATCCTCCCTAAGAAAGGAAACTGGGACCTCACTTTCCTATGAAGGAGAGGTTATAACGACTGACAAGGGCATAGCGGACGCGTTCATGGCACAGTTTCAAAGTGTTTATCGCTCAGACAATGGAGCACCCGAGCCTCACCCTGACACCGTGGGTGTCGCCATGGTGGATCAGGATATTGCGCCCCGTGAAGTTGAACGAGCAATATTCCAACTAAACAAAACAAAGTCTGCAGGATCCGATCATATTCACCCGGCTATCCTGAGACCTCTGGTCAAATTGCTGGCGTCGCCTTTCACCCAGCTGTTCAACTTCACATTGAAAACAGGGGTAGTTGTGAGAGGCTGGAAACAAGCCACTATAATTCCCATCTTCAAAGATGGTAACCGTTCAGGCGTCGGAAATTACAGATCAGTAAGCCTAACTAGTGTCATCAGCAAAATTCCTAAACGCATATTACGTGAGAGGATCTGTCGATTTCTCTGCGAACAGAAATTCTTCAGTGCATCTTAGCATGGCTTTCTTGAAGGTAGATCTTGTTCACCAATCTACTGTTGTTCTTAGACACTGTCACGGAGAAGCTGGATAAAGGGGAAGTGGTCGAGGTGTGCTACCTATATTTCCAGAAAGCCTTC
>LUCH01000091.1:44947-87204 GCA_013368495.1 Paragonimus heterotremus | reverse complement strand
AGTTGTTGCCTCAGACCCACCCATTTCAGGTGGCACAAGACACTGGTTTATAGGGTGTTTTATTAAGACCTCGTAGGTTATCTGCATTGATGGGTGTATAGAATTTCTGTGCAAAGCATCTGAGACGGAAAAAGTAGGAATATTCAATGTTTCACGAAAGGTTCTATATTTAAATTTGTAATATTCAACGATTTCACACTGACATTAATGTGCAACGTTTCAAGGACAAAAAACTTCGTTATAGTTTGTTCAGCAAACCCCACGGGGTTTAACCTTTTTAAGGACCACGATAAATAACTGTTAGTATGTTCAAGGAATGACAAAGTCAAAGATATTGAAAGAATATGGAAAGCGCTTTTTTTGAGCAAAAGTCCGGTTTGCCGTGTTTGCTTCTTGACATGTTTCAGAGAGTTAAATCCCTGAACAGTGTCCAGTAAAACAATGAAAGAACTCGGCCTCTCTTCGAGTGTTTACCAACACCTCCGTACAGTTGAGTACTCAGCCAAAATTCCAGCTATACCAGATTAAAATTCTAAATCATAACTCTTCATGCAGAAGAGTACTGCGCTCAAAGTAACAAACCGGGAGACAGACTCTCAAACTTTCAAACACACTAGACCAGTTGTAACAGAATTCCCATTTTTCATGAGCGTTTGAATTTTACAAAACGGATTCACTTCTATTCTAAACATGTGCAACTCATCACATCACCCGTGAGCTCAGCAGCTATCGCAATCTCTCGAAACCGTCAGATGAAATTTGTCAAAGCGTGACCTACAGATCCGTTTTAATTAGTTTACACGGTTGGTAGCCTCAACCCAGTTGGACAAAAAATACTTCCTTTTTCAAGTCGTTTTGTTTATGCACATGCTACTGGGAAATACGACGGACTGTTTATGTGATTATTTTGTAAACAACAACCCAGGTGTCTCTTTACCCCCAAATAACTTGAAACAACAATTGTACTTTATACTCGCAATATGCGAATTAAACTCAACAGAGAATTGTACGAGAAAATGAGGGTGGTATTGATAGAAATCATAGTACAAAAATTGTTTGCAGGCAACTTCAGGGCAAAGCTTTAAAACGACCAGCCAGACTAATCCACTTGTACGATCTATATCCTATGTGTGACCGGCAAACATGCTATGCCGACGATTGTCATAACCATTTTTAATTCGGCTCAAAATAACAAGACGTTTGGACTAGTTGATGAAAATAACATCCAGCCAACCTTCGTGATCGCGCTGATTCAGTAACCTGCTGGTGGTTTTCCTTCCACATAGGATTGATAGGAAGTAAATCTGGAACAGGCAATATATTCATTTCAGAAGGTTTGTCATTTTGACGAAAAATAAGTCTCATAGTGCTTGATCGATAGACCCATGAGAATATATACAAAATATAGAAAGTTCGAATAAATTTTCTTTATGCCTGTGACGGCTATCTGGAACAACCTGTAGATGAGACTACGCACCGTCGTGATAAGAAGGACAACTCACTTTTAGTGAAAAAAAATCATTACAAATTTTGTTACTATCAACAGAAGACTGAACAGTTTTGTCAACAGAACATTCTACGCCGCCAAATTGCATGTCTTTTTCAACTTTAATCCAGCCTTATATTTACTATAAAAGGATAAAGTGCCCGCTAATTTGAACCCTTTTTGTGTATACTTACTTACTTGTCCCTGGCTAACTAGTTATCGAGGCCGGAGGATAAAGCGCTCATCCGAAAACATTTGTGGACACCATCCAGCAGTGATCAGTAGGGGAGCCATTGAAACAAGTGCCAATGCAAATATATAACATTTTTCTCTATCGGCGCCAAACCATCAGTCCTGTCTCTTCTTTCCGTCCGATTTACCAAGTCAAGAGCAGTCAGTCTAAGATAATAAGATGGAGAAGTTTGACCACAGTTGTATCAGTTAGAATTATATCTTGTGGTACAACTTTGTATCAGCTGAATTGCCTCGTTGGGGTCTTGCGATTGCCACGGTTTATCATCTGAAGTAAAATCGATGAAGCTGTCACGGTTCAAACTGCGTAACGATCACGAGGTAATACGACGTTTCCAAGTGTATATCTGTAATATGGTTACCTCCAAAATGAACTTGTTATTAATTTTGTGTGTTGTTTTGACGACAATGTCTTACACAACCTACACACATTTGGCCTAATGATGAATGACCAAAACCAACCTCGTTCGCTAAACTGTTTTTCTGGCGTGCATTTGTAAAAGCCCAAGTTTCCTTCTTTTTCGGGATAGTGGGTGATACAGAGATTTGAAAACAGGAGGATACTAAGATCGTGCTTGGAATTCAGTTTGCAGCACGCATCCACTTATGTTCCATGTATTATGAATGTGTAAAAAGAACTGCCCTCAACAGACGTTCACATTTACTGTTGCCACTGACTGCGGTTCGAATGTACTAAGGCTACCTTTCAGTGATCAGATCACAGGAGTTCTACATTTATTTAACAACTTATGTAGATTGGGAATTATTTTGACACTCTTTTTAGTAAGTCTGTAATATGACTGACAAAATACAGTGGTTTTTTATAGCCGATCCTCGCAGCATATCCGCTGAGACAGATGCAAGTAAAAAAACCCGGAAGTAGATTTGTTCCGCTTTTTCCAATCACAGACGAGTTACTCAAAAGCAACGTTCATTTGGATTAACGTATATAATTGCTTCACATGGAAGAAATGTGTGATACACGGGTAAGGGTCCCAATGTTTTGAATGGGAGCGGCGCGTGATATGAGATGCTGATAACTACCCTCTGCTAAGCTACCCTTAACGAGGAACATAGCAATTTCCCAAAAATGAAGGTATCAACTGGATTTCTTTAGTGGGTTTTTATAGGATCGTAAGCGTAGTACTTGCCCATATGACTGGCTGATGGTTAGAGATTGTGCGACTTTTAACTGGCTAAAACACTGACGTGAAAATAGTCCTCTGCTATTCTAAAAGTCTGACGCCAGAGGCAGCACTCGGAACGACTGCTTCAGAATGTTGTCTAGTGTACACTGAATTTAATGAATCAATATGATTGGAAATGGGTGGTCCGTTTTGTATATATCTCATTAAAAAGGGTGAAGATAAAACACGTTGATACAAATCTCGGTAAAAGAAGTATTGATGTGAAAACAGACCTAGGTTCAAAACGGTGTGATTGCTGTTGTGTAAATAATTACTTTGGGTTTATGAGAATTTTGGCCTCCACTCGTCTGCACGAGCAAAAATTAGATAGATTTTTACTGAAGTGCTGCATAAGATTTGAAGCGGCTCATGTTTTCGTGCTCTATCTTGAACATTCTACTCTGTTCCAGAAGATGAAAGGAATGATTTTTTCGAACGACCTCGTTTTCAATCGCTCTTAAGGTCTTACTGGCCTTGAATCAATCGGGCAGTTCCGGTTAAATAGACGTTTACAGTTTGTGCCAGAAAGACGATAAACTGAGCAGGGAGATTAGTAATGATAGATGTTATCGAAGTTTCACGGTTATTTTTAGTATTGACAGAAATAGAGAGAATATTTTCTTTGCGAACTTTGAAGAATAAATGACCAAAACGGTGTTGACACGTCAAAGTCTCGAGTAATAAATAAGTACAATTAACTTTAGTGGATAAAGTTTTTGAAATTACATAAAACGGCTTCATCTTTCAGTAACGATCCAAAATAGACGATAGACTCACCTTGGTGAGAGCAAGCCGTGAATAAGGAGTTTAATTTATTGTTCCTTAGCACCACACATAAAAAGGTGCACTTGAATAGAATACAGTTGTCATTAGTTTATTTGTTTTCAGACTAGAGGCCTCTTGTAGGTAAGCCGTGATCCTCATGCGATAGTCCTCAGTTTACTTTCGCTCAGCCTGGCTCCTGGGATGAATCGCCAAAACACCATTAATTTTGATGGTTGGATCACTCAAAAAACACCACTGCTGCTGATTTTACATACCTGGAGCAATTAACGAAACCAGTCCCTGTACAGGCGGACACTATTAACAATAGTCTGTATGGCAGTCTAAAAAATGTTCCTTCGACATATCTGTTTCTTGGTCAGAATCTATCAACAACTCTTCTCAGTTTTGTTTTGTATGCCGTACTGAAGAGGAAATCGAATAAGTTTGCGTACAACAACGAAACATTCGCAGTTTTGGCAATACTTTGAATAGTAAGAACGGCTGTGATAGTGTTGAACGGTCGCGCAGGTTTATACGTAACACTTGCTATCTTTTGACGTAGGTATAGTGGTTATATAATAAACTACTTATAAGTGGTTTCGACTTACTTGTCACTATTTTCAGCGCGAATAAGTATATAGTGGTGATCTTTATTACGACCCAATCTGCATGGTTATTTTATTCTCACAAAAAATGTCATTCCGATTAGTTTATAGACTTGATACGGTAAACGTTATCTTTCAAGTCAACCCTATCGCTCGTCTTTCTGAAGCGCCTCTCATCTTAGTTACCGCTTAAAGGCAGGAGGACGTTCTGAACGGACTTGTTGTAATCATGGTGGATGGTAGGCAAAACAGTCAAGAATTATGTTAAGTAACCTACTGCTGTATTTTACCGTACTTCAATCAAAAAAATGGGAAATTATTTCGAATGTTAGTCAACAAGGTACAACAGACAGTTATTAGCGATGACGTTCGCTACCACAAACTGTTTTTCACCTGTGGCAAAAGCGTGTCGAAACAGAATATTAGAAGGGAATTCTCATTTAGCACTGGTCAGTGTAAGCCAGCTAATCTATGCTATCAGTAACCAAACAAAAACGTATTAAACGTTGATTGCATGGCAGTAATTGATTACTTACCCAGTTTAAACTTTCATTGCGCAATTTAATCTTTGTTAGAAGTGTTCGCAGTCTACTTTTTCAACGACGTAGACAATTGCTGATATTAACAATTTTTTCGGAGATGCATCAGAACAGATGAATTTGGATAAATTAATTTTCACCTTATTTAACTCGAAACATCTCCAGTTGCCTTGCGAAAATCTACCAACGATGTGTTAATCGGAAAATGCATGAGGCAATGGAAACACTTTTGGTTCAGAAAAGTATCTTTGTGTTGCTATTTAAATACCCTTTGTTGCATCTAGAAAACTAACTGAGATACTCATCTTTCCTTTGGCCTGATTGAAACGCCGCTTTTGTAAAACGACGAAACTACACGGGACGCAAATATGTTTGCACGTTTGTTCATTCTGTATTGGGGTAAAACTCATTTGTTTTAAATACCGGAGCTATACAATTCTGACATAATACGGTGTCATAAGGTTATTTTTAACCATTTTGTTGAATGAGCCTCTTGCTTTAGGGAAATATTCTAAAAAGTATTCCACCTCGTGTATCCAACACTTATACACTTAGATTTTGCAAAAATGTTGTATAGTCTTCATTCGAATCCCTGATTGGTTAGGAGAGTGCAATCTGCGTGTCGAATTCTGCCCATCAACATCGTAAAACCCCCACATAAACGTAAACTTGTTTACCGGAAAGCGTCCTAGATTAGTAAAATGCATAAATGTGTCTATTATAGTAACCTGAGCTTTCTAAAAACAGGCGGACGAAAGACAACAGAAACCGAGTGTTTACCCGGAGGAAAACCTCTAAGAAAGAAAACTAGTTGGTTTTTAGTGTTCCTTTATGCAGCCCACAAACTTAAAATGGAGACGTGTGCTACGCGGATTTTCTGAGTCACCGTGATAGCTGCAATTTGAACTGTGTTTATTTTATGTTTAGTGAGATGCGGATGAGTCTCTTCGTTATTTGCTCATACCATAATTTCTGAGTAGCTTGGTTTTGACTCGCATTATTACGGTTGAAGAATTCCTCCAATTTACTTTGTTGGATTTAATTTATTGTTAATTGGAACTTGTTGGCAATTTACTATGTCGAGTGTCAGCTACCCGGAACATGCAGAGATGCTGAACAAGATTCTATAGACGGCATTTTTCTGAAAACTGCTGAGCAACAGAGGTTGCGTACGCCATATCTTTCCTGATACTTGGTGACATATGCACACATGCTGGACACAAGTAATCGCGACCTCGTTGTTTCTGTAGTGATTACTGAAAAATGGTGGAATGATGTACCTGACGTTCTGAGAAACAAAAGACGTCCTTAATGGAAACCTGTTTGATATTGCTTCAAAACGTCATTGCAAAGAAAGAACATGATGAAACTGAATGTTATGGCAAAAGAAATAACTTCATGGGATGAGGCGAACGATTAACCAAAAACATTGATTAATGGTTGGAATTGTTTTACAAACTTCCATACTTAATTCCATAGGTGTACTTTTAAAAGCCGAGTTCCACAACTCAATTTTCTGAAGCGGAATTTTACTTTCATGCTACTGGCGTATTCTGCGGTCAAAGTGTATTTTGTAGAGTTGATGAGCCTGTCGTTGCATAAATTAAAGAAACGTGTGATATAACCCAGTGTTAGGTTTGCACATGAGAACTGTTTGTTACAAAATGCCCAGTGAGCAGTTGGCCCACAGCCACATTAAGCGCCGTTCAGCTTACCGTTCTTTTCAGGACGGATTTCAGTGTCTGAGAGCTTCACTTTGCTAGTATCATCAAAGCACAATTGACTGTATGACAACCGGTAAGTTTTACCGAAGACGTTCTTACTACCGTAAAATATTACAGATTCTCTCAAAGAACGTACAAGATCAAGCGATATCAGTTTGAAGTCTGGTTTGACTATTGTTCAACCAGTCTAGAATGATGAAAGATCATCCGCCGAGGTCCATAGGTTCATAGGTTCTTACAGGAGTGAGAAAGTTTTCTGCATGTGCGTTCTTCTCTTTGGGCTGGTCGGTGAAAAATTGTATTGGACGGTTTACAGGTACAAAGGAACAGTAAACGGAACAAAAAAATGTTGAATTCATTGAAGCTGCAATGAAGCTACAGTCAACTCAGCAACAAACACTGAAACAGGTTGAAAAATAATTCAGTCAGACATGTGCATTTGATGACCTGTGAAACAAAACCAGAATAACATCCAACAAACTTGTAGTGCATGTCGTCTCCTCATTATGTACCAATCGAGTAATATTTGAAAATTATCAAACAATTCAGCTGTAACTAAAGATGGGGACTGCGTTCTAATGTTAACAGATGTTAATTATAAAGCAGTTCTATCTGCAGAATAAACGGTCATCTCTATTTAGTGGGAACAGACGTATAGACAAATGACCTGAAGTGTGGAGTATTTTACAGGTGAGAGTTAGATCTTGCTTTACGTGTCTGTATTTCATTGAAACCTGACTTAATTCTGTTGGTATGTCAGGGTACGGTGTCTTCCTGAGTCTGATGATTCTTCTAGTGGTACCAAGTCTTTCTCAAGGTATGGAGAACAGGCTCGTAAGTCTGTTTTCCAACGTGGCTACACTATACAGGCAAACAAGACCGAAAATACTTCAAGGTGGATGGTTCCACAAATTCCTCCTAGAATGTTCAAGGTTACTTGTGCTTTTCTAACCACGGCAGCACAACTTGTTGACAAACTCAATCTCTCTGCCACTGTGTCCTCTAGGTCCCTTACGCATGTTGGTACAAGCAGCTGTGTGTGGCTAGTCAGCACAATTTTGACAGTCAGGTTAAAACATGGACAGAAAACTGGATCCGCGTTGCATTATCTAATAAGTGTTACTGTACAAACCTAGGAATGTACGCTGGTATTAGTAGTGTCAGGTTGACCGGGTCTGGATAAAAGACACATGAGGTCTATTCGAATTGATAAACACCAAACTGATAGAACAGTAAGCTTACCATTATTTTTTCTGGATTCATAAATAACGTGAAAAGTGCAACATGAGGTTGATTGGCATTCTCAAGACACCATTAAGCCAGTAGCACTTTTGAAATCTATTGAAATGAGTCAGGAATCGTTCGTTGTATTCTAATTTCCGGTTGAATGGTCTTTAGTTAACACTGCAGTTAAGTAGCTTCAGTTAAAGATACCAGATGCTCAGATTTCCAAAGAAGCGTATCTGCGAACTTGTTTGGAGGAGTCACACTTGATGGGCATTGTTGCTCTTTGGTCGTTTTATGGCGTTTCTTGTGGAGTGGCTCAAAAAAACTGTAATGACTAAATTCTGAATTAGTTCATCAGTTTATTGCATATTATTTATTAGCAGACAAAGATGACCCGTAAAACCAGTTATTAGTGGACTTATTTGCTCCGGCACTTCATCCGCAAACCCACGAGTAAGCGGGGTGATTGAATTTTGTTTGACGGAGATGCGTTTCTGTTTCTCCTCAAAAGATACAAGAGCTCACATTAAGCCCTCAAAAATATCTTTCTTATGGATCTGGAATGTTAGCCTTCTTCGTAAATATGCGTTGGATAGACGTTTCGCACTCTGCAATAGTAATCGTTTCACGAAAGTGTTGCATTTTGGACCGAGCAAGGTATGCGTAATTCTGGCAGTAAGTGCGACATTTCCTTTGACCAGGCACTAAAATAATGTTTATTTCATCCGGCCGAACTTCAGTCCGTTCATCTAATTATTTGTTATTTGATTCATGTAAGACGTTTCGCCCACAGCAACAAAGTAAAACGTTCACAACAACCGTTGTGCATGCATTCTGAAGTTGTTTCAAATGGCTCTCATCATATGCATATTTTGGATATACATTTAAGGGCATCTGTTTCACTGCTCTATTGATGATTCCTGTTTTACGTTCGATCTGTTGGAGAAATTCAAAGTAACCGATGAACTTCCATTGTTAGCGTTCCAAAGTATTTTTATAGTAAACACTTTTATCACCTAAATATTTTTCATTTTATGACCCTAGTGTGACAGGAGGTGAACTATTTGCTCGGGTGGCCGAATGCGAAAGGCTTTCGGAAGAAGAGGCCTCCAACTTTGTGGAACAAATACTTTATGGCGTTCAACACATGCACTCTTTAGGAGTTGTACATTTGGATTTGAAAGTAAGTTTTTGACCTTCATGTCAAAATGTTAGCAAAATTAAGCTCAGCGTTCGAATGTCACTTTAAGAATAATTACTAAAATGTCAAAGGTTGCCCGGTCAACTTTATTTACTAATACAATTAAAATGTTAACTTCTATCAAGAATGAAACAACGCAATTCTCCAAAAATTTTTTTTTCATCATTGGAATTTTCAAATGTTTAGCAAAGGCCAACGGTTTTGATACATCTTTTTGACACGGACGGTGCCCTTGTTCAAAATGCATGGAGATACAGGATCATATATAGATTTGGCCTGTTAACGGTAACAGTGATTTGTGTTTTCCCTATTCATTAGTGACACAGAAACGACCAAGCAGACAAGGGTTTTACGTCAAGCATTCACGGTCAAAACTTTCAGTTTTAGCCATTCTATTTCCAGTGGTAACCGGAAATTGTTTTGCAAAATTTATTAACCAAACCAACGTAAACATGTTAACAGTGGGGAGTTCATGTGAAAAAAATATAACAGAAGGTGATACGTCTCGAGTTATCTTCACAGAGAGAACTTCATTTACGTTTCATGAAGCCAAATCAAGTGCCATTTCACGCGTGCTACAAAGTAAACCAGGTTTTAATAATTAAGCACTGGTGGACAGCTTCACTATGGAAAATTGACAGTAGTGAGTTGGAAGTGCAAAAAATAGACTTAGTCAAAAATGGTTGATGGAATCAAAGTGTTTGCCTTGAGATGCTACCACTTTTCATGTGTCTGATAAGTTACTCCGTATCAAAAGTACGTCTACGATAACGAAAAGAAGTTTCTTGCTATTATGTGACTCACTACCATGTAGAGTTGCTATCGAACAAAATGTTTCGCTTAAGAATATAGTCGTTTATTGCTCAAACTAGTAGTCGAAACAATCGACGCCAAACCACCATGAGACAAAAAGAAGCTGTTCAGCATTATCAATTTCGAACAAAATCATGTCAAATCTTTGCCCAACAGCAAGCTTGCTGCTTGCAATTACATCAGGTGCCAACCAACTACAACGAATGCATTAAGGTGACGAACTGGAAAACCGTTATCACGAAAAAACCTCTCCACAAAAGATTTAAGATGGTTCAATTTAGGATGAACTACCACAAGTAAAACGAGAATCGCACGATCGTGAAATAAAATCTCAGAAAAACATTTTTTAGCCTACGGAAGATAAATTTACGTTTACGGTCAACTAGTCAAAATGGTGCGTTTAGGTGTTTTACCGAGTTGTCGTAAACCGATAATACTGTGTGCAATTCTTGGACCAGTTAACGTTAGCAAAGGCTGCATTTAGGGATCAGGTTAGTGAACACGGATGAGACGCTACCATCAGCTCACATTTCTCTGAACGACTGATTAATTTACGATGCCACATGGAAAAAACAATGTGAGGTAATTCCTTCGCACGGTTTTTCCGAACATCTTGATTATTGTCAAGCAACCGGGATGGTGACAGGTATGGACTGGAAACCACTCATATTTGGTTGCGGCACTTGCATTCAGACAAAATTTCAGCTGGCTTCATACTAAACAATTACAGGATTCGCGATTCAAACCCGTTAAGTCCCAACAACAGTGGACAACCTTGCCAAGATCAGAATCTAAGCTCCGATTTGCGTCCACGTTGGAAAGTAATATTTAACACTGTGTATTTGAACTCACATCAATCCCTCTACTACTTATCAGTAATCGAAATCCTGCCCGGCAAGATTAAAAATGGCTGTGACGTCATTTTTAGTGAAGACTCTTAGACTTAGAAAAATCCACTAAAATTGGCGGGATGATTACGATGTCTCTTTTTGAGGCTGCTAAACAATCTTGGCATCAGTCACAAGCAGAAACTGTTTAGTGAGCAGATGTGGTAATGCTGTCGTGCTTAACTTAGCGGTCATTACGGTTGCTTGATAGAGCCGTGAATGAAGTTCAACTACCGGTTACAGCAAAGATATACACTGTTGACAAGGTCTAGCAAGAGCAAAACAATAACATCGTGCCCCATCACTGAATGGATTGGGTGTGAAGTCTAACTAAAATAGAGAGCTACGACTGCGTGTAAAGGATATTCCGTTTGCATAACAGTTGTTATTTTAGAAAATTTAGATCAGAACAAATCGGAAAACTTTAAATTGAATAATATCACCCAATAGTAGGCGGCCGAAAAAAGTAATCGTTCATGGAGTAATCGCTACCATGACGATCTGTGTAACTAAAAACTACAGGAATTGCTAAAGGTAAATTGTTTCTCTTTATCCGTCATGGAAATATAGTTGACGTCAATTCTAGAGGTGCATTTAACCTCAGGTTTTTGACCTCACCAACTGGTAGACACAAGAATGACGCGTGAACAACACTCGTAATACTCAAACTAAACACAAAAAATTGACTGTGGCCTTCTCTTTTAGGTAAATCTCTCGGCTGCTTAAGTTGGGTGTTTAAAGTATTATCCGGCTGCGACTAATATCAGATCACCGATACTGTGGTTAACAGGTTAGCCTCAAAATCACGACAATCAGAGTGCAAATTTTGAACCGAACGACGAGGTAAACTACTGGTGACATCCAATAACGACAAAACTTGAGTAGGCTGGCCAAAAGGCTCATCCGGACGCAAAAGTAGCCATTCAATTTGAATTTAAAATAGGCAAAATCAGCCAACTTCTAGTAACTCATAAATCTATCTGTCCTGGAACTCGTTTGATTATAGTCACATATTATCACACACAAAAACTGACAGCAACACAACTTATGAAAAATAAAACCTAAAATTCTAACTTTAGACCCAGCTGTGAATAAGTGAATAGAACTTACTGGAGAACTAGATCTAGCCGGATAACTCTTTATTGGCATGACGCACACTGTAAGACTAATTGAACTGGTCAGATAAGTTACAAATGTCTCGTGGGCAGAACATAGGTATGTGGACGACCTTTCCCTCCAAGGCTCCTAAGAAGAGGATTATGTAGAAATATTTGTTACGTCGCCAGATACAGATAAGTATTGTTACTAATGGACTGTTACTAAAGAGAACTAACCACGTTTGGCTGATGTTAACATCACCAGACAGATTAGTATCTCTCTGTAACATTTTTCAAACAGAAGTTTATTTTAGAAAGTCCAGACAGGCAAAATTATAAGTTCCGTGTTCACGAGGAATCACACAGCTGTATTATTAGGTTAACGCATATAGATGTTATGCATCTGAAGACTATTTTCTGTCACAGTTTCGAAATGGCAGACTGTCTAGTTTCATTTTCAGACACTTTTAACGCACTTTCTTGCGGTTTGACATCTATGCTGCAGTCACTGTCCCATGTTTAAGCAGGACCGTCGTGTACACAGTACATATTGAACGAGAACGTGGCAATTAATTACCAGACGGATATGGTGCCATGACAATGTCGGACTTTTTGGCTTGATTTGATATGAAATAATTAAGACTAAACAGGTCTGCATGTTTATTATAAGGATCAAAAGCGGTGAAAACGCAATTAGACGAAACTATTCGTTAAGTATAAGGTGGTTTAAGTGTAGTAAAAGTTTGGTCGATAAGTTTTGCGCCGAAATTCCGAAGGCAAATGACGACCACTTATTCTTGCAAAGTTCGGTTGGTAGGTAGCATCTAGAAAATATTTTGAACGTGGGGTAATCTTTATTTATTTGCTGTTAATATGACATAAAATCTCGCTTTTGGTAATTTTTACAAATTCTTATTACATCCGGTGGGTCGGCCAAAATGATGGGAGCGATGACATATCTTTTAGTGTTCCTACATACTTGTTCATGATTAAATGCATCGAAGACAAATTAATGGTTACAACCGTAATTCATACCATATTGCTTTCCGAACGCAATATGTTGATGTACATGTTTGCCGAAAAATGCATCGCAAAATACTTTTTGAGGGATTCTTATCACAAACTATATAACGATGTATTCTTCAGTGTATCGCATTTGTCTTCTCAGTTATAAGTCAAGCGGAAAGTGCACTGTGATATATTTGAGCACTGTATTTAGTGTTGTATACTTAAATATGTCCATAGACTGACTTACTCATGTCCTATTCTGAAAGCAGGTAGTTTTATATGCGGCATTGCTTGCAGGTGTTTTCTACTTTTCTCATCCAGCTTTGTGTGCAAGGGAAGAATGTTGTTATTTATGAAAGTAAAATGTTCCGCGTTTGATCTTTTTCGATCAATAGCATGAGGTTAAGTAAGAGTTGTTATCCAACATTATTTAAAGTATAAGCTCTGGAACGTCCACAGTCTTCGCTTTATATACATATTTATCTACAGTGAAGTTAACTATAAGTACGTCATATTTGTTTGTATCGAGTACCGGGAGATTTTCTGTAATCAGCAAACGCTCCCTATGTTGGCATAGGTTCAAAAAGAACTAAGTAATGTTTTCGTCTTGATACCATCGTCAATGGTATGCCTACTTTATTAATCAAATTTTCATTATCAAAAGTTATCCTGCTAACTTCACAGCCAGAGAAACGCAGTTAGTATACGTAGGAAAACTGGAGACATAACAAGAATCTTGAGGAATTTATAATTTACATTGTAGTCAAATTCAGAAATCCAACAAATACCACTTTCTGCTTCAGATATTTATCTACAGCTTGCTGTAGTATTCTGGTGTTTCGTACACAATTGCACAAATCTGAAATAATTTTTAGATTTCTCCTCGAAGTGGCCAGACAAAAAACAGACAGAACATTTGACTTGTTTCGGTACAACATACTTGTAAGAATCTGATCAGTGTAAGAAAACACAACTGACCCATAGACTTTTCATGAAACTAGCAGTAAATGGCTGGAGAACAAGAATATCGAAATGAATGGGGTATCGCTGTTTGCACTTTGACCGCATTGGTTGTTAAAGCCATGCAACTTGGTTGCGCGAATGAATAATAGTCATGCTTGGTCCAGTAGCAATTTACTTGATAGTATCTGTTGATAGTTGTTCATACCACTTTCGAGGTTAACCGGTATGGTTCAGATAAAACCGAGGACCTAGTTGGGGATAACCTCGTGACCCATACTGGCAAGGTGTGCAATAACTGAGCTGCTGATAAATCCGACATACAACATGGAAGATTTTCTTACGTCATCTGTTCCCAGAACTTTCAACATTACAGCAGAAAAGTGAATAAAAAACCATAAACAAATGATACTTAAACAGCTTATGTTCTAGGACAGCTGCAGCAGTAAAGCGTTACACACTTAACATGCGTCTGAAAAGAAATTATCTCTAAGAATTTGCTTTGCTTTCTGCTTACGATACTTTTAAGTTGCTGGTGAATAAATAGGGACTATATATTCACTCTGAATCTGATTTCATATAGAGCTACAGAATCCTTTTTCAACATCACTCATTTCTGTGTTCCCTCTGTTTTGAAATAATTTTTAAATCCTTCAGAATAAAGTATGCTGGTAAACCATGATGACACCATCAATCCGTTATTGAAGGCATCTCTTTATCCGCCAATCGACAGCCCAATAAAAGTTGATAAGCCCAAATTTTGCTTCGCATTCAACTTTTCAATGGCGCCTCTTCACCATAGGTGTCATCTGCGTGAAATAAAACATTAAAACAAACGTATACTGGCCTGTCAAATAAGGTAGTTAGGTACATCTTTGTGCAAGACAAACACAATAAAGGGAAACAGTTTGAAGCATGTGGCCAGCGAAGGCAAGTCACCTTCAAAAGTGTGATGGTCAATTGGTTACCTCACCTGCACGACTCGGCAAGTAGGTGTGCAATGACTGGACTGACAAAACAGCTATGCATTATAAGGCCAAGACCAATGTGTCAAACCATGGATGAACAAATTTGCCTAGTAACAAGTGTGGTTTTGGGTTGAAACCAAAAGACGAACGAACCCCTCCTCATTTGTCTCGCACTTCCTGATAAAATGTTAAAACTGTGTAAAGAAGGTTGCAAATATAGAGAAGTAAGCATCAAGTGATCAATAGCTAAACGTATGTCAAAGATGGCTTGGAGAGTTTCAAAGCCCGCATGTATTAAGTAAGACAGTATTCCAGATTGTTCAGTGATGCGTCAAGCTTTCAGTCATGTGGTACTGCAACAGGAAGAGTTGAATAACCTCGCCACTCCTCACTGGGTTGTTTGCAGCATCAAGTTTCGCGCTGAACTAGGTTCCTTTTTTGCAATAACACCAGTTAGACTATAGTTGTTGGCTCGTAAATTAACAGCGTCTTCAAAAAATATCACAAACAGCTACCAAAACACACGTACGTTGAGACATTTTACAGTTTTGCAATGTTTCACATGTTACTCATCATCCATGTTCACTGACCAAATCGACAGGTTTACTGTAACGATTGCTCTTTATAACAGTAAATGTTTACAACAGTAACTGAATATGGAAGATGTACCAGACAATGAGAAAATGACAGATAACTGCTAAGAGGATGTCAACAAATTCACCACTGATTAGAACAAAGTTCAAGACTTGAGTGAAGTAGGGTAATGAGCGATTGCAATTGTATTATCAAGCCTAATCACTGGAGCTCCTGGACAGTTGACCTTAAAAACATTTTCGTGTATGCATCCGTATTCACATGCACTGCACTAAATTAAGTGTACTGTGTGAACTTCTGTACTGAAACACAAAAGTGTATCACCAGGACTACTATCCTCCAGTAGACGTCGTGAAGTACTTCTTTATTTGGTAGCGCATTGTGAACTATTGCATCTGTATCATCTACAACCGCGAGTTTCATATTACGGTACACAGGTTGGTTGACGTCTTTGGAATCTCCGCTTGTTAAGACTATAATGTCGGAGCGGTAAGTAGGCAGCAGCTTAAAGAATTTGATGGTTGTTTTTTACAGCGCTGCTTAGCTGGAACAGTGATAAGGCATCATTGACCAGCGTCGACTATACCTGTGAACTAAAAACGGTGATTAACAAGAAGTGGCTAGTTATTTTCAGTTCGCGACTGTTAGATGACATGATAGAAAGCCGGAGTTTTCACTACATTCATTATGTGTTAAAGAACAAGTGCTACAGGTTACTGATATAGAGTAGATTGCGTTACCACAAATCTTTTCGTTGTAGCAGCCTTTTTGTCTTAAACTAGCAATTTTCAAAAGTCCAATTTATATTGAAAAAGCACTTTGTGAAAGACAATTATTTTATATAACGGTTATTTGTACTCTCATTACGCTTCTTATGGCGGAATTTTATTTTGCCAAAATTTATGCCCCAAAATGATCGCAGGATGAACTAAAAAGTGAAGTAGAAGTTTGATCTTTGTAAGTTTCGGTCGACAAATTGTTCGATTTGACGTGGATTTGGTTTTGGGTAAATATTACTAACTCTGGTATTCACGAATTTTTAATGACTGGTTTAAAAACAAGAACTGTTATCGTGATTCAAGCAATAAGATTGAGCTCGCACAAAAAACTAATTTCTATAAGTGGACTGTAAATGCTTTTTAATCAAAATCTGTGTAATTTGGTTCACAGCTTCTAAAAGAAATAAGAGAAGCTAAAATTTTATCTCTGTAAAAAGACATACAAGAAAAAACAAATCTAACGCAAAAATCGATTTTAACATGAACTGCATTCTGGGAATATGTATCAAACTAGTATTGATTCATTCTGATATGTGACTGGCACTTACTAGGTATGTGTGTGTGTACTGTTGCTTTGTTCAACCCTCCTCCCTAGTATATCAAATTCCTACCTCAATGCACTGGCTGTTAGTCAATTAAGCGAAATTTCTCATCGTCCAGTGGTAATATTTTTTTAAAATTAGAGACAGACCAAAAGGAATTCCACTATTCACATTTGATGGATAGTCACAAAAATGTTCTCAAGAGGTCTGAATTCTGTTGTTTTCTAATGAAACGTGCTGGTCAAAAATTTGTTTGGATAGGTTTTATGAAGTTTCCATAGGGAACTTTACATCAGTCATATGCAAAGGCAAAACATCATCAAAACCGTAAAAATCTATAAACATCTGTCCTAAATTCCCATCAGGATTCAACATTCCAAAAGCGGCATTGATTTTTAATTTCAAATATTGGTTTTATACTTGATGGCTGATATTAGCATTTACCGCCTTCGTAGATCGGCTCGTTTTGTTTTTATTGTCACAGTGTTACATATGAATATTCGGAAACATAGGGTTGATTCTTGAGATCCAGACAGAATGAACCAGCAGTCATTGCTGCCAATACCTCAAACACATTTAGCTGTTCTCTCAATGAGAGGTTTCATATTCACAGATACAGTTAACTGGCGGTGAGGCTTGACAGATGACAGAAAATTTCAATTGAATTCAATCAACTTTCCGTTCTGCACGTAACAATTGCACTTGATACGTAGTAGTAGTAAAATAAATGACATTAGTCTAAAATTGTAAATGGGTGTAACTACATGATAACCGGTTTGGTTTGTAATCCTGTAACAGCGATGTGCACGGTTTACTTGTCATTTCGTTACAACCAACTTTCCCATAAACACGTCGTTTCACAACTACAGATGTATTCATCAATGCGTAAATTGTTCTTTTATATTACTGCATTAGTTTCCCATTAATCGTTGGTAAACTGTGCGCATCATCTCTGAAAGTTTTCAAAAACAGCTTGAACTCTACTGACAGTAATGCGGCTACAAACGTAGTCACGTGATGTTTACCAAACTTCGCCGGCCGTTCTCTTGTTGCGTTGATTACAAGGGAAGATTTTTCTGTAGACAATCGTCTTCTTATTCTATGGTTAACTTCTGCTGACTGTCAGTATGCAATCCAATTTCTGAGCTGACATTCACAATTCTCAAAGGTGCTGACTAGTAAACATTTACAACTGCTGTTATTTTGGGCAAACTTATTCTTTGCTTATGTGAACTTTAGTGTTTATCTCCTTGGAACATGTCAGCGGAAAACAGTAAATTCGTGGGCGTTATTATGTAGTATAACGAATAAACATTGTCTTCAACCGTCCTGAAGGAAAATGAATCTACGGTTTTGACATATACTCCCTTAGTGTCTTGCATTAAGTTCCATTCTAAACATTTAGTTCACATGCTTTATTGTTCAGTGTGAACAAACAATTAGCTAACAAAGATTTTAGTTTAAATATTCAGAGGCATTTAGAATTAAATTGAACTAAGAATCAAAATTTATCGGAGTCTAGCAATGATCAGCATCAACTTTGACATTTTGTATTGACTCTTCAGTAGTAAGTAGAACGAGCCAGGAATTTATTCAGGACTAATGAAGTTTCATTGTAAGCTATTACTAACTCAATCAAAGAGTAGGAGACTTGTGATTAAAAAGTTGGAAGTCACATACATACAGTTGTTGGTTTAAGACTAGTGTCTCCTTGAAATGAACAAAAGTGACTGCCCTAAAGCAACAAAGGACGTACGGAATACTGTGGCCAACCTTTAATCGAGTGGCCAATCTGTATTTAGTAACTGAATGACTAGAATGCTGTGGAAAACCCCACGAGTTTGAAAGAGGCTTCACAGCCACCCTTCAAGTCTGAGGTTGGTAAGTGGTTATTCACCTGGAGTACAAACACCAATCGACTCAACCAATATAAATTTTACCATCGTTGCTGAGAACATAGTAAAGGCAGTGTGAAATAATATTTTCTAGTTATTAACGCCTATGTCAGGGTAATGGGGATTTGCAAACTCGGTCAATGACGAGGTTATTCGTTATCTGAACCACAGTACTCTCACTTTTGAATGGTGGCCCGGGGTTGTCTTCTTTTAACTTTTGTTGACTCCGTCTATTGCAGCTCACCCTTGTCTCTGTCTATCAAAAACAGTTTAGAATACTACCATTCTTCAATACAGTTCTCCCCAATCAAGATAAGTTGACCAACATACTCCTCAAACGAGTAAATACAATAGATGACCATTCGTTTTTCATATATACAATCTTTGTACAGCGTACTAAATGCTTAGTCTAGCTTGACTCAGGATACACATACCGTTCAGTTGATCCCACGACTGACAGAGCGGCAAAGAAATAGGGGACCCTCGGATTAGCATTGCAGTCGTTGAATTATGCCAACCAATCGTTCAGCATTTAATATGAGATGGTTTCCCATGTCAGTAACGGCCCTATCGTTCATATATTTACAGCTTAAACCCCTAGTTCACATCTTAGATGACCAATGTAGCGTCAGCTATAGAAAATAAACTGCGTTTGCTTATTCATTCAGTACGCAAAGACAAATCAAAAACACTGGTCTTTGAAACAACTGCACAGATAAAATAATTCCTTGAATACCCATAATCCTGTGTTCAGTACGAACCTGACGTTTTGTAAATCGGTCAATTGAATAACCCAATGCAATTTGCCCCGCTCCAACATACTTTGTCCAGCTTATAACCAGCTTCAACAACAGCATATCAGTATTGTATTTGTGTCCAATGAACTTTGAATTTATTGGTTACGACTTTTCATTTCAGCCAGAAAACATAATGATTGAAGATTTGGCATCGCGAAAAATAAAAATAATCGATTTTGGACTGGCCCGCGTTTTGAATCCAAATGAAACATTCCAGGATATGGCTGGCACGCCAGAGTTTTGCGGTGAGATAAAAATTTCAACTACGCCGAATTTATACACATGGTGTGACCAAAAGCTATAGTCTATTATTTTTACTGTGTGTGATAAAGTTACTCGCATGTGCACTTTCAACTGGCGCCACAAGTCACTTTTTATCTGTTCTGTGGAATCATTGTCTAGATTATGGAGCGAAAGTTTCTTTCACCGCCTTACCGTTTCCGTGGTTTTCAGATTACGGCAAGTGCTTAAATTATAGTGCACTTAACCAAATCTACAAACAAACTTTCACGTAGGAACTATCAACAAAAGCAACTAACCCAACGAACTTTCTACACTTGTTATCAACATGACGCGATCACAATTTTGGATTAGCTAAATGATCAGCATAAACTTCTAATTTCACTAGTTAAACTTCGTAGGCAGTTGAAAATGGCTGCCAACACTGTTGTCACGCAATACACATGACTCCAAATTTAACCGCAGCTATAACACAGCACGTAACGCTGTATCCGTTAGAAAATTTGGTCTGCTAAACAAAACGTCTTCAAAATACGTATGATACAAAAAACATCCATCAATGATAGAACCAACACTGACGAGTTTAATAATTAATATTTACAGTAGCAGCCACTTTATTTACCTGTTGTCCACAAAAAGTCTCAATATTCTGAGTTTTTAAACCAGTAAGATAACAATCTGTAACTTCATTGAAAGTAAATGAGTTTCGATCCATGGATGTATTGCATACAACATGAATCCATCCAGACAATATTTGTTGGAAAGCAAGCAAGTTTGTATTTACTGAGTTTCTGAAACTCGTTTGACAACAAATATGGACTATAAAGTCTGTAAGTTTAATTTGAAGATTTTCATCTTCAGAGTGGGTACAACGTATTGCAACTATTCCTCGTTTGTACGACAGGATAAAAACCATCGTTATTCCGCAAGTTTGTACCACCGTTACAATTCACAGATATGCTAGTGAGTAGTGTTTGATTCACTTTGGATATGGCTTTGACCATCCTGGTTTTTTAACAATCTCGGAAAGCAATATACATTTCGGTGGAAATTGAAGTTCAAGACTCTGAATCTTAGTCAGATTCACGGATATTTTTGAGTTATTGAGTATTTTTCATGACATATTCCGTCTTTTGTCCCGTATCCGTAATGTTTTTACTTCGTGAGGGTTAATCTAGTAACTGAATAGTATATCTGTCCAAGTGACAATGATTCTGATTGTGTGAGGACCGCTGGAAACGCTTTTCGGTATTTGTTCGTGACTTGCCTGAACACCTCGACATGAATCGCACACTGTAACAAACTAAATCCCACATGTTATGTGACTGTAACACGCAACAGACGATCGGCCTAAGATCATCTTTCTATCCAAAACCTATGAAAGTGGGAACCGCGATGTTAGTCAGAGTAAACGTTGCTTTTGGTAGCCAGCGAAATGAAATCGTGATGGTTCTTTAACAAAAACTGCTGGCATTCTATGAAATTTCACGCCATTTTGTTCACTAAAGACTAATTTTTATACCGGTTGGGACTTCTTCCCCATGGAAGCAGTAAAGATCGCTCAACTATTTTTTCCATTCATTCCCGAAAAAATTACGTAAGCGTTATTCATCAAAACCTGGCGAATTTTTCTTGTTGTGGCTTTTTAATTGTCACGGCAAAAATAGGCAATTAATAGTTGTTGGCATATAGTGTTTTATAATACAAATATGATCGTTTCTAAACAAAACAGTACACTGTCTACATCCAACTCATTAGTGCAGAGCGCCGACCGTCGTGTCATAAGACCGACATAATAATCCGGGAACTAGCAACAAGACATTTGCCCGAAATCTGCAAACAAATACAATTTTAACTTTGGTTGGAAAAAACGTCTTCAAATAAATTGAGCTGGTATCAGTGGAGTAAAATGCAGGCAAACCACGCTGGGTATGAGGGGTTACAAATATATGAACTTAAACCACGCTACACACAAATCATACCCAAAACATGGCAGTTCTTGCGGTTTCCTCTGATTAAATATCGTTTACGAACTGTAATCCATACGGCGGAGATAAATCACTTTAGGTTTACTAGCCAAATATTTTTCGAATGAAGAAGAATTCAAAACATCTGCTAAAATTTTCCTCCACAGTATCTTGCTTCCCTTAGAATTTAAGCACAAACGAATATCGTAACAAGCTGAAGGAATACGCTCTGATTTACCTTAAGATAGTATTACCGGAATATTAGGTCTTGAGGCGCATTAGTGAAAACGGATATCTGATTACCTATTAAGGTCAGCAGCATCTTACAGGTGAATCAAATTCGCTGATCCATCTTTTCTGGGTTGGCCCTTACTAGTTAAATATAAAATCGATTTGTGCACGTCTTGTTCACATTTTTCTGAACTGTGCATAACTATATCGGTAAGGACTGGTTGGGAATTGTGAGGAATTGTTTGATGTAGTAGACCAGAGTGTTTATAGGGCAATCGAACACCGGTAAGCATATGTGCATTCGTGCACGCACATAGAGATGCATGCCTACATCCACATGAACGTCAAATGACATTGGCGCACACGTTAGCGGGCAAGCGCACTGTGTTGGCTGACCGTTGATGTGGATTATTGATCAGCACAACAGGACATAATTCGAGGGCGATTTAATGGCAAACTAACATCAGACAAAGCACAGTGAATTGGGTAAACCCTGAGATAAGGACTGGGCTGTTCAAATTTCTCCGTTGGATTATAGCACAGGGTTGAGTGTCAAATGTGGTTTGCTCGTACACTATTTTGAATGTGTGCATACTTTCCTTGCAAGCACAATCAATAGTTGTCGGGACGTAGAAACCCAGCATGCATCATGTGGAATGCGGTGACCCATTCCGATCAAAAGCTACGGACAATGTCAACGATAAATTTAGTGAGGTATAAAACTGCCTCAGTATCTACTGGGTAGATCGGTCATAAATTATGAAACATTTCCTTTGAACTTGTGAGCTGTTGAAATAAAGACAGTTACCTGATCAAAACTCTCAAGGCAGAACTTTAAAATCCATTTGATTTTACCTGAATTTTAGATTTCTATTTCAATATTTTTAAGCCATGCATAGCGAGCCAACTCAGCTAATCCTAGTGGTCAAAAATGATTCTTCTGCACTCTCCTGTAAACCGTTGATCTGTAGCGTCTTTTATTGTCCACTGACAAGGTTTTACGTTAAAATATGAATGTGACACTTTTCTCCGCTTGACACTGTACATCCACTTTGTAGCTTGATAAAGTCTGATTGTCTGTACAATCTTCAACAAAGATTGTCTGTTTGTCGAAAGAACCTCAAATGTCCATTACGGTTTTCATAGCGGGAGGTGTTTTCTTTCCGAGTTTTTTACAGTATGGAGTTAAGGATTGACGAGTTCCGTTGGAACCTGACCAGCGTAAATGTGAAATTAAGCATTTTGATTCAGAAAATAGCTTCATGCCCATAACTGCATTACTGTTCAAAGTTGAAAGTTCATTAGCAACAAACTACCCATTGCAATCAAGGTTCATTAGGGCACAAACTATTTAACGCGCTGTCATGCCGTTCAGGTTAATTTTTATTTCTGCAAAAAGTACCTTAAGGTACAACCTAGAACGAAGTAACTTAGTAAGCTCAGTGCCTTGTGTTAATTGCAAAATATGGTAAAATCAGTTGTTTCCCAAAATTAGTTCGGAAATAGAAATAAAAACAAATGACTGCGCGATTTATTTCTTGGCAACTTTCTCCACACATCTTTAGGTGTTTGTCTTACTGTTGGTGTTTTTATAACATATTCAAACGAAACTAGTGCACAGAAAATTGAAGATCTTGCTCACACAGTCATCTTGATTGATCGCTTAGCGCGACAGTTCCATACGGACAGCTAAGTTTTTCGGTTTACAGTGGTCTGACTGTCATCTGTAGATAGTAACAGCTGTCGCATTCCCACTGACATTCCAGTCAGTCTGTTTGGAAAGGAAACATTATACTGGGGTTTCGCTGTTGTTAGGCTTGGTTATTAGTGCATAACCTTGCCATGGTCACCACTAGAACTCCTGTCACGTTTGCAACCTTGTTGACTTGTGCGCCAACGGTCTCACTTCAGACATGACTGAATCAGCATGTGAAAACGCTCCGTCGCGAAATGGAAATGTATTACTGGCAAGCTCTGAAAGGAGCAAACCTCGTGCTTCCTTTCGAAGAGGGTGACCAGAAAGTCTGTGGGAATTAGACATTCAGCTTACATCAGCCAAATTCCTCACCACTCACTAATGATAGTAACAGTCCCTGAAAAATAAAGCAACCATTAGTTGTGGGATACATACAGAAATTTTAAAACTGGCTGTAATGGTCATGCGTCCACGGTTTATCAGGCGAGGTGTGGCTGACTGTACTGGTTGGCTGTTTTGTACTGGTTGCGTAACATCCGTTGCTTTGATCAGCTTCATCTCACTCTCAACAAAAGCTACAAAAATTTTGGTTAGTGGACTGCGCAGTTTCCGTTGCGGTCTATCCACCTATGTGATGTGGCACTCATAATGAAAATGGTAAATACCGTGGTTTTCTGAAATTGATTGCTCGCCGTAAAAATTTAGTTATTTATAACTTACATGAACCACCATTTTATCTCATCTAGAGTTCGGTCTACAATTCTTAATCTGAATGAACCACATTAGCCCATAAACAACAAACATCCCAATATTTCTCCGGAAAGGGTTCACGCAAGTACAATGGACGACGCATTAGTCTATACATTTCACTCGGACGTTTATTCCCGTGGTAAAAACTTTCTGAGTAGTTTAAACTTTCCTGGTTAATTCCGTGCTCACTGAGTTACTACACATCCGTTATATTTCCGTTACAACCCCCACAATTCAACAGCAATTTCGGTTACGACTTGTCAAAGTGAAAATTCATGTTTAAACCCCTTCCCTGTTTGAATGACTGACTATATTGTAAGAGCCACTCAAACATTAAGGTTACTGGGGTGATCTTTCAAATTAAGAATACCGTGTGTTTGAATGTCCAATCGAAATAATTTTGGTTATGTCGAACACCAATTCAAAAACTGGTGTTTACCGGATTGATATGAAAGAAGCGATGTGCAGAAGTTAACCACTGATTCGTCCCACTAGTGTATAAACCGAGATTAGTATTCTCGAGTGTCAGCTGAAGCGTTCATCTGAAAACATAGGCCCCCAGCGAAGGTGACTGGTGGTAATTTGCTATCATTTTTTACTTAACGAATCCATTAAAAAATTGAGTGATGCGTCGCAAAATTTTGCTAACATCGGTGGGGTCTAGTTATTGGATAAAGTTTACTAGTAGCATGCATCAAATTTTGATGGTTTTTGTCACTTATTCGATGTACATTTTGAAATGGTTTTCACCTGCACTTATCCACAAACTCTACTTAGAAAAGCAAAGCTAACTTTTCCCGTAACAAATTTGAACAGAGAAGTCAGAAACAGTTTTTTGCACAATGTATCTCTCGAGCACATTTCGCTGCATCTCATCGGGTACATACTGCAGTCTGTGTGTTTATATAGCAAAGTTCAATGGTCATCGTGAAGTTAAACAACAAAATCAACAACCACACCAACACACGCACACACACACATATCCACATACATCAATTACCAGGGCAATTTGGTACTGACGAACAAATCTTTCTGTACACAGAGGGGTGGCTTCCATTTGCTAATTGCCACCGCCTCTGCGAACCGGAGAAGCCTTCGATTTTTTGTTGCGTAACGTATCCGAAACGCCTTCTCCAGGTTCAGTTGGGGTCGACAAGTCAACAGGTGTCGGGCGATCGATGATGCTGGTTCCCTGTGACTTGTTACATTCTGACTTGATCCCTGTGTTGTTGTATCCATGAGTGTTTTGCGAACCCAAACTGGAATGTGTTCATTGACCCGATGACGTAACTGCCGCTCCGTTCTGCCTATGTAAGTGGCCCGGCACTCACAATTGGACTGGGCAGTACCTGAACTTTCACAGTTTTGTGCCGATCCAGTACAAGCGGGGTCTGGTGAGGACGTTTGCTATATAAACACACAGACTGCAGTATGTACCCGATGAGATGCAGCGAAATGTGCTCGAGAGATACATTGTGCAAAAAACTGTTTCTGACTTCTCTGTTCAAACTCTACTTAGCTAGAACCAAACGATAAAATAGCTGCCGAATGAGCTAAACCCTTCAAAAGTCAGCAATTTCCATTTCTATGATAGAATATGTGGTTCAGGTTCATAGGGTGCACATGTCTGATAATTGACATCAACCTTCAAATCGGCCGTATGGTTCCGATGAATTTACGCAATAAACTAAAGTTGGCTTATTTGTAACGTCACAAACATAGTTACTATTCTGAGGCAGTCTGAATTTCTAAAGATTTCCAGCTAATGTTGGTAACACTGACACCAATCCACGCACACTTTTAAGGCCTGAATGCACGGCACAACTGAATTTCCGGCAGGTTATCACCGTCACATTCCCGCGTGTTCTTTACGTACTCACTCCCGAGCGTAAAATGTATTCAGTGGACTTAGATGCTTAACCCCCAGCATTGAGTCTCATCCTGTTCCACAATAAATCGTTCTACACATTAGTGTACTGACTAGTAAATCGAAGCAAACGTCAGGATTCTCAACAATAAACATTCTGAACAGATGTCACCGTGAATTGTTTTTACGAGTCTAACAATAAAGGCTGTCTTACAGAGACCAGTACGCACGGATAAACACCGAGTGATTGTATTGGGGGATAACTGGTTCAGAGATAAACAAATGAGGTAACTTGTCAAAGTTGCTAGGCCGATGCTTCGATCCGTTTTGTTGATAATGTTTTTCAGGTCACCAAAGCTTAGATGATGAATCAATAAAAAAACGTAGAATAACCGGACACAGGCGATACCAGTTGAAGATCACTGTTATTTTCCAATTGTAAAATAAATGTACTTTTACGGGAAAATTTCAAGTAATCTGTGATACAGTCAGCAGCTGGTCAGAAGTTCAAGATGAGAATAGTCCTAAAACACTGAGATTTAGAAAATCGGTACAAACCTTTCTGTATACATCCTTATTTAGATCGTCTGATATGTTGTTCACTGTGTCAACAATAGTAAAACTGCGTTAAGAAGCACACACATATGTGAAAGGTAGTTTAAGTGGACTAAGACTTCAAAGCTATCGACCAGGCATCACCCTTTGAGTTCTGTTCGTTCACTGAGCCAGGACGTCAAGGCATTAGTTTCCAAAACCTGTTAAACACTGTACAAACCCGGATACTGTAAAACAGCGTACAGGTCATCAATGTTCGTTCATTCACATATTAAACTCTCCGTTTTGCTTGCCCTTGTACGGCGCCCTACAACGTACGTACAATATTACAAAAACAGACGATAACGAAGCATCATTTATGTCAGAAGACTATGCCCTGTTGAAAGAATGAAGGACTGCATTTTCACAAATAGCTGACTTCAACCCACTGCCACAGATGAGGGTGAGTGACAACTGCATTGGCGATTCGAAACCTGGATTCATCAAACAAACTAGTAAGACTAACACAATTAATGGTGTCAGTAAAATGGTTTACCAGCTCCGGTCCCTTGATGACCCTGTGATTGCATCAGTAAAACAAGGACTAAAACAACATGCGGACATCAACCGTCTAAACATATGCGCGTCTTTCGCAGATTGTACAATCGGTCATGAATTAAGAGCAATCGACAAAAACGGTGTAAACAACATGAAATTCGTTAACCACACTATTGTGAACAGTACTCAGGGAAGATTATCCTACAACTAGTTTTTTACAGGTACCCCTCCCCAATGCAGTTTGGGTGAACAACGATAGCCACGTTTGATTTGTCTTTAATGAGAAGGGCTACACTACATCTTACCTCTTAGTTATATAAAGAAAAAACAAGTTTTCTAACAGATCATCATGCAGGTTTAGTTGTGAAATGGGGTCAGTTTGACTCATCAAGCTTACCAGTAGAGGCGTCGGCCGGTATTTGGTGTCCCACTCAAAAACCATTTAAATTGCATTCTTTCCATTTTGACGAAAATTCACTGCAGGGATTGTTAGATTCACAAGCTAAAAATTTGACGTTACATTAAAGTGAGTCAATAACTAGCGGAAGATAACCTAAAGCTTTGAACATGTAGGTGTCTCTTGTCTGAAGGTGGCTTTTGAATTTCAGATGAACAACAGCTTAGCATTTCTTGACATACCACTCGACACTGATGAACGCATCTCTCATGACAGGCCCGTGTAACACCCCAACACATACACCAACACTCCCACCCTCCCCCAGTAGACTGTGATCCGTACCACTCCGGTGATTTTTTTTCCATGACCTACTTGACACGTTATAATTTTCATATATAACTCGCACTTACCCTATGTAATTGTAATAGCCTGATGAGAATTACCGAAAACAGCTGTTTGCAAAATTGACTTCTTATGAATACCTATAAGCCACCAGAACGGGGAATCTAGTAGAAAAGCTATCTGTTGCGAATCTAAACAACCCCCTTAGTAATCTGACTTCAGTAGAGCTCCAAAGCAGTTAACCAGAAATGCACAGTAGCAAATAAGCTATCCAAATGAGCGACTAGTTTTAAACTGCACACGTTAGAGCCTAGCGGGAAAGCTTGACTTGGGCACAACGGTTTTACTGTCCAAAGATTTCTTGAAAGCGATAATGGAAGTACACATCACGGTAAAACCACTATTCAGGGAGATATTTAAAATAAAACTCAAAAGAAGCTATGTCTACCTGCCTTTCAAATGTTTTCACATTATGAAAGGGGTACTAACAAATTCGTCTACTTGAATATTAGTGTAGTTGATTTCTGTGCAGTTTCTTGGGCCAGGAAACAAAAGTCATCAGCTTGATAGAGCTATACCGCAGGCTATTCAACCACTTGCAGATAATTCCGCGGAAATTACGTTAGTAGAACCGACAGAGGCCGGATGTCCGAAGTGAAGAAGTGTCTACTTTAATAAGGGCATAAGACTGTGTTCTCTGAAGTATACAAACGGCAAGTAATCGCAGTCACTTGACACACTGTACACTGACCTTGTTACTAAACCTGGTTTGGACAGTCAAAATCGAAGTGAACTATTTTAATCCACCATTCTTTGGCTAATTGAGTCTAGTTAAATAAACTGACAGTAGCAGGACTCTTGCGTTTACAAAGTTTGTTCCGTCAGTTTGGCCTCTCCTTAAGGATCAACGCACTTATGAATCATCTGTTTCCCAAACTGTTGGGTATTTAAGGCATTTCATGTTGTAATGAACCTGGTAATTATAGGTCGGTAGCAGCTACTCAAATCTAAGCTGTCTTAATTCCTAACTGTTGTGTTCAAACTGAGGGAGGATCAGTAACTCTTTCATAAATTGCAGCGTCCTGTACTGGTTATTGTCTTGAATTATAATGAAAAGAATATTTTATATTCTTCTTCTCTATATCGGTCACATTTTCTAAAGCATTGTCTGTCTAACCGTGCACGTGAGTGGGGCATATCTGTTGTTAGTGGCCATTTTCTCCCAAGATTCGTGGCATTTTTTCTGGTCAGCAATTAACTGTATTGGTTGCATAAATCATACTTGTTTCACCTATTACAGGACCGATAAGGTTGTGGTTTCGTTTAAATGGGAAAATTATGGCAAATTAGTCCAATAGATTGCACGTGCTGGGTCGTGGTAGGAAGACCTTCTCAAGGCACCATTAGAACCTTTGGTGAATTAAACAATATACAAAAAACAGAATGTTGCGATTTTGTGTTAAGTTATGTCGGACGGGATGAGAGAGTCAATATGTTGAGCAATAGAGGCAAATATGCTATTATTGCATTGTATAGTTTAAAAAATAAAACACGGTGATGACACAAGCTTGGATTTATGTTGTGCTTTGAAAATCGCATACCGTATGTAAATACCGAGACTTTCCGTATTATTACACATTCATTCATCATTCGCTGCTTATCAGTAAAACTTTTTAATCAACCAAAATAGTTAAACATTGCAAGTGAACGCCAAAAGAAGGGTCGCTACCTAGACCAATCTGACGTCTTAAACTTGTAGCTAGTTATATCGTTTTGAAACAGTTTTACAGTATAGTTTGAGGAAAAGTTGATTTTACCATACACAAAATTCATAATTAAACCCCATCAATCGGAAAAAATGTAATCTTGCTGGCTTCAGTGGGTGTGAGATTTGTAAGCACGATAGCCCGGAGAGTCATTTTGGTAAAATGCGCTGGTGAACCTATGCCAAATGTTGTCTAATATTTTGCTAACAGATACAGCTCCATAGATATAAGTATAACATTTGGTTTCTGGTCTCAATTCTACAAGAGATGCCACGCTATAATGAACGTTCTAGCAAATGTGCAAAGATGAATAGTTGATCGTCCGGCTGGCGAGTTATTGGTGCGCAAACGAACACATACACCGTCCACTAATTATGTTCGACTTCGTGCATGATGTCACACAAGCACTATGTCTTGACAAGGCTATGCACATGAGACGACCGTAGCAGGTGGAATAATTTTTTTACCATAACTCGTGCACTAGACCTTGGTCCGCGACAGCCACACACCATTTCCGTGCGTTTTGTTTGAACCAGCGTATTCACAAGGCGCCGACCCGTGTTCCCAAAAAGCTTAAGACAACTAACACCAGTTAACTCAGATGCCGTTAATCGCAAGCCTTTCCCAGAGCAGCCCCTCCGTAAACACTTTACAACCAAGTATAGTTGTAGAGGCGGTGGTGCGAACGTTTTTATTTTACCGTTTATCATGTCTTATTAGGCGTTCATACCAGTCCGGCCTTTCTAGCCCCAATGGCCTACTCACGCAATTTAACCTGTTGTCATTCGTTATTTTCAAATGACAGGACCGGTCTTAGTTACCTTAAGCAAGTCAACCCACTTGGCACCACTATCGTCTGTGCTAAAACACGTGCAGCTTCAATGTATCCGTGTGGCACCGCAGACCAGTTCGAACATAACAAGCAAACAGTATGTGCAGTCAGTTATTCATCCTTAGCCCACAAAACAAAAAGTTTGAGAGTTTCATTACCGAATCTTGTGGGGATGTTTCCGATAAAGCGACACGACTGGTATGATGGACAGTTACTAAGCGATATGCTACCGTCACCATCAACATTAGAATCGGCACGGGAGCGATTGATACCATCTGTTGACTAGAGTGTAACATTAAAGAAAAGAAGGTGAAAACTAATTGTTCATCAAAGTAGAATCTAGCAAAAATGTATGATACTCCAGCTTTTGGCATGATAGTTTTCAACGTTCCGCTAAATTGCTTAGAAATTAGTCATTTTGTGAAGTGGAGCAAAGAAAGTTGCAGACAAGTCAACTGTTCAGTATGTGCCAGTTTGCCAGCATTTCAAACCCGACTGTCTGCTTGTTTACCTAGCTTTTGCAAAGCATCTTTCCTGTGACATTCTGTGCTTTGTTCCGTTAATTGACAAATAACAGAAGTTTTGACACAACAAGTAACTGCACTGAACCTTTCTATCCGTCATTCTCTCTAAGTTTATCGGTTATAGATGGTGACTGAAACTTCACCCTCTCACCTCCTCCATTTCTAACCTACAACTTTTCACTCAGTTACTTGGCCAATACTGCCAATGTATTGTTGACAAGTTTGACGATGCCCTGAAACATAACTGGTAAAAAGTAAGATTTATTACATGCTGACAATATATGATTAGGTAGCTGGTTTTTCTAACACTGAAATGAACGGGCGCAGGTTCGAGCTAACGGGCTAAGTGGAATAAAAACGAACATGATTGGGAAAACAGGTGTATCGATCACTCCACATAGCCAAACCCAATGGTCACCTCGGTTTACTCACCTGGATTGAAAAAAAGGGACGTTTTAACCAAAACTACACATAACATCAACTGTTTCTGTGAGAGAATTGCTAGTAAATTGGGAGGCTATGTCAAACTAACACATTTGTTCATCTCGACTATCCGATTGTTCTTAATCACTCCAATGGCTTAAAAATGAGGCCCAAATGCGCAGAATAAATCAAACAGTTTGAACCCCAGTTAGGAATATCACGAATCACGTGACGTAATTCTTTTTACAAGCAGGATAAGCACAACACGTCGCTTATTGAGCCTAAAGATGAAATACGAGTTAGGTATAAAACTTCATTTGTGTTTTGGAGAATGGCATTCCAGGTACCCACACGTAAACACATAAACAAGGTAACTGTACACTGCGCTAAAAAAAACTCAAGAGTGTTTAGGTTTTAATCGTTCGTGATATTTCAGGTATACTTATTAGAAAAGGCCCGCAAGTCGCAGTCGTGACGTGGTAGAAGACGTTGGCAGAGAACCCGAACGTTTTACTGTGCAGAGGTTGACGAGCGGAAACATAGGAAAGCAAGCATTGTTACATTTAAAACAGTACTAGTATGCAATAATGGTATACGGGTCACCGTAAAAAATATGGCGAACTACTGAGTTCAGAACGTTTTTCACCTAGAGTTTGAAGTATGGGCAGTTCTTTTGGAAAACGTGAGTGAGAGAAGGCCTTGTTCATTTGCTCACAGGACAGAATTTATAATTTTGGTCACATGAAGGCCCGCCATTTTGTTTGCTATGCGATTATGGACTTTGCGCCTGAGTGGCCCTTTAGGTGACCTAGACCTAAGACCATTAAAAGCCTATAACTAGGTAAGCAACAGTGTTTTTCCTTCTGGTCCGGCAACAAATAAACCTAGTTTGAAGATTGTCTGTTTCCTGGTCTAAGTTGCAAAAACTGTACTATTGGTTTCGCTGAGTACTGTGAAACCGGCTATTCGTTCTAAGACTGAGTTACTTCTCAGAGTCTCTTGGGCTCTGTTCATATCAGGATTTTCCAAAAATCGTAAAAATTATTGTAATAAACCATTAGTTAGCTAAAAATACGATGATGGGGTAGTTGTTTACAAGCCTATATGTATATTACTGAAGCCTTGATTGTCCCTCATGAACATTAGAAGTCTGTATTCTTCTCCAACTATACAGCTTTTCAGTTCATTTTAACCAAAAGCTGGAATTTATTTATACAACTAACTTGTGTGGGAACGAAGCTTACGGCACCAAATTTCCAGTTTTAGCTTTTATTTTTCTAGTTGCCTTATCATAACGATGACAAATGTAAAAGGTTTGGAACAGCCATCATGAGGATTAGATGGCATGCTTTTAAAAGTTTACGTAGCTATTGCTTGTCCTTTATGTTCAAGTGAAACAGTTTTATTAACTTTCAAGAGCTTGCATTTAGTATCATTTGGTAACACAACGAACGAATTGATCGGATCATTGATAATGCTGGTCAAACAGTAGCGTTTTAAAATCCAAGACTTTTTATTCGCATCGGCGGTAGTTCCCGTCAATGGCTGTATCGGACACCCGAGGGCACATTGAGATATTCATTGACAGAGACAGCTGTTCAGTCAAGGCAAGCCACAATCGTGAATAGTTTGATAAGTAATATGAAATATAACGGTTGGGTAATCTATAAGTTAGAATGAAACGTTACAGAACATTAGGTTAGAAACCACTTCTGGTTTGCCATAAAGACCAAGTAGAACTCTTTAGCGTACAAATGATCAGGTGGCAACTAGAAGTGGACAGTATCTGTGTCTTCTAAACTTAGGTTCAGTTATTGACAAATGGATTCAACACGATTAACTACTTAATTATGCTGAGCAGAACTGTAAGGCCGCTTGCTTTAATGGTAAACAACATCTTAATCCCCAGCCACAGGTGAGCGTAAACAGTACAGTTTATACCGGGAAACACTTATCCAGCTGCGAAAATAAATCCCCTATAATCAACTCGGTAGGTTCGCGGTGTAATAAATCATCCTACTTGTCACGTCATCTATCAGCTGAAGTGACATTTAGATCAGATTTGTGTTAATGCATAGCGAATACCCGTCCGAATGGTTAATTATATCCCTGAGGTAGTCGAGTGGACAGAGATTAGAGAGAACACGAGGCTCGTCTTCTTCATTTGCAGGATATATCTAATCAAATGAACTTCAGGCTGACGTAGGTCAACTGCTAATCGTGTTTCTCTGTTACCCTAATTCGGGCGTGTCTGTACTCGTTGATGCTATGTCGACCAGATCACAACGAACAACCATGTGCGTTTAACATTCGTCTATGTAAGCCATTCATATATCCGCAGTTGACCAGTAGATTTGGATAATTTGATACGTTTTTCGGCCACTCGCAAATCCACTATATTTGACAGTTTACTTTCGGCACATGACTGGTGGTGCATAAAGAAATGATAACACTCCGTACCATGAATCCCTCTGCTGTATGTGAATAAAATGACTAAACAGACAACTCTGTTGGAGTGACTGCACAACAGATTTACTTCCTTGTAAGCAAGCCTGCTAGGTCTACTTCCACATGCTCATTTGAAACAATTTTCTATCTGATTTTCCTCCTGTTACTGTCCATCCCCAATCGATATCGGCAACCATATTTTGTTACTCATAATCCCAACCGGTAAATCATCGACTTAGAAGTAGAGACAGTCATTCACATCGAAGTGATGAACGTGACAGGCAGATTTGCCGACTTTTACCGTCTTTAGACCTTACAGTTGATGCGACTTTCTTCATTCATATATAAGTACAACGACAACGCCGGTACTCATGAATGCTGCAAAGTTTTCCTCGCCCGCTCATTTCAGGAGGGAAGCAAACTAAATACACCAGCTGCATCGCACTATATCTTGAACATATATTGAACTCTTGATGATTGAATATTCAACGATGCCCCAATTCTTTTTACAGATAAAACACGGTTATCGTGAACACACACGAGGTCAAATACAACACATTTACTAGCATGTGAATTCGGTAAAATCTTGATAACCACATTCTATCCTACCCACTATACCATCAAATAAGTTTTTAGGCTGATTTCGTCTGTTCATGAAAACCAAACATATGTTTGATATGATTAGGGGTACACTCTACGTATAATGCAGTTTGCGGTGCACTTTGAAACCCAACAGACCCCACCTTGGACTTAACTAAGCAGTAATACGCAAACTAGCAAACGTGCAGGCGGTCGACGACCCAGTTCCTGTAGGATTTCTAACCGACTATTCTTTCTACCAACATCACTTCTGTAAACCACAGATTGTGTTCGGTTTGTTGGCGAACATCCTCACGATGATACACAGTGACATTAAGTAAATTCTAGTTTCGAAGTGTGATGAGACGTTAACGTAACAGTTCAAGCCATCTACTTTTGACACGGAGTTTTGGGTAATATTTCAGTAAATAATATCCCTGCCTATTTTAAAAGTCCCTCACATTTTATGTAAATTTTGTTCCAGTATTGTGATCCAGAATAAACAATATTATCGATACAGTGATTGTGGTGGTTTCTGAACTTACCAGTCAGCTTAATTTGTACAAGTTGATTTTTCAGATTTGTTTCAAGTGGGAAATAGAATTTGATTGCTCATTTACAGAACCAGCGATTAACTCATCACGTTGTCCAGACTGAACAGCACCAGAATCATACTGGCAGTTCCAAATCTCATTCAACAGTATTACTTAAGCGACTATATCGGTGAAAAAATGATCAATAACCTTGCCATATTTACAAATGGAGTAAGGACAAGTGCCGTCATGAACCATCTCGAAACAGACTAAAACACACTTTCATAAGTATTCCGTGTATAATATCGCGTTCACATATTTTTATACAAAATCAAGCGTGCTTTGAGTCCGACTGAACTCGGAACGTCACTGTTGTGCTTCAGATTCGATAGATATTTTTGAGCTGTAATCTGCTTGCAGCAAATTCGATAAAACAAAATACCAGGAGGATATGTGCACGATGTGCAAACCAAGCCACTGTTCGAAGACAAATCCGGGTGTGTTTACATTTAGTGACAGTATTGACCCAGTTTCCAATATCGCTGCACGTCTACTAAAAACTTGTGTGCCGAAAATGTCTTTCTTAAACAAATTTTAAACAGAGAAGCGATCAATAAAGACAGAATCATTGCACACCGAGCTGTTTAATTCAAGTTCACATCGAATTGTTTTGTTAAATATGGTGTGGGTTTTTTAGATTTTCAATGAATTCTAAAGAATGTAGTCTCTTCCATATTTTAAAAGTAAAGCAGCTACGTAAAATGCAAGTAAACCTACGGAAACTGTTTATCTGTTACTGGCATTCATGCTAAAAAATTAACAGTCCTAAATAGTAAGTCTTACTACCTAACTTTTGAGCTCATTATTCAGCAATCAGGAATTTTTAAATGATACAGCATGAACATCATTCCTATATGAACGGGAGCTGAAAGTTCGAATTACTTAGCGACTGCTCCAATTTAAGGAAAGTTAACGGACATGAGCTTATTTCATACTAGGGCTCATTAATATTGTATTTTCTTGGCTAGAACAGAAGTGAAACTACAATCCCCGCAAATGTCGTATGGATGTGTTAATCACCACGCTGTTAGTATCCCTCATAACTGAGACAGTCTATCAAGAAGTTTGACTCCGGCTGTGTCCGAGGAATGATGAGGCTGTCCGATCACCTCTGAAAAAGTCACGGCAATTCAAGTCAGGTGTGTCAGAAACACATACAACCACATCTAACAGACCACAAGTCATGAAAGATGTTTTTCTAACAGTTTGCTTCTAATATGTTTGGCTAGAAGAACATGCAAAAGGTTTGCAGTGGCCAGCTGGGTCTTATAGCCAATAAATATTCTAAGGAGTATAACCAACATACAAATGCACCGTAATGATACAATGAGGCCCTTATCAGATCATGCAGATATTTATGCTTCTTCACATACGTATTAATGTTTACTACACATACCCGTCATTATTATTTATTGGTACTAAAAACTAATTACAGCTATTATTTAGCAGCATCGTTGTGATCCCTATCTGTTATATGTTCCAGAATTGGACCGTTGGAGGAAACGATGATTTTGAGTGAATAGTGACAGATGTACGCATTTGGTAATGACTCTCTAGTACCAAGTCTACGATTATGCAAACAGGCTTTTTACATCAACCGTGATGGAGTGGTTGGTCATTCAATTTTAAGAAAGATCACTAATTCCTTCAAAGGCTCGTGTTGATGAACAATTGCATTTGAACACACAGACTGATAGAACGTTGTGAATACCCTGGATTGAAATGAGGTAGGGAGATTCTGATTTCACAGACTGTGTCGGTGACCTGAACAGTGGTCAGGATTCATCTAGTGGTTTTGAGCACTAATTGTTCGCTACATTGGCGGTTTCTTACATCGCGAACCTCTGCACTCAGTTAGGCAAGTGTTTCCTAACTCTGAAGATCAAACATACCTCGGTTCTGTTCACGTTAATTAAAAAACTATCAGAACGCGAGCTGCGGTATACACGAGCGTTTCTTACTGACTCAGTAGTGCCCAATTTACAAGAACCGGCGTTTCATCTTAAACAGCCAGAGAAACCAACAGTCGGTTGGTAAAGAAGGGGCACTAAGTTCACGACGCAGTCAAATATATAAACGCGAATCTGATGATGTTTTTTCTGCAGGATTTTCGATTAAATTTGATGATGCCTATAGGTAATTCCTTTGTATGTTCAGTGTAATTTGTAATTCAAACGCAGGTGAATTTATGTCTTCAATTCACGTTGGCTGTTTGAATCACGAAAAGGATAATAATTGACGGTACCATAGAGACGGTTGCAATTTATCTATTTGAGTATCCCAAAATAGCAAAAAGATATCGATAACCAGAAACACGGAACTTTTTGTGGATGATCTACTTTTCAGGTATGAAGCAAGTATAGCGCGGAATAATTAAAGCATGGTATGTTGATGGAGAAGAAAAGTTGAACCCATTACACACTAAATTACAGGTAGGCGCAAGGATTTATGCTTAGCGGCAAAAAAAGAATTTTTCTTCAAAATTTATTAGCTGCCACTGATATCTTTAAAACAAGTGATAAAATAAAGATAAATATTTAATATCGCTAAATATGAAAAAAAGAGCACAAATCTAGAAAAAAAACTTTTTATTTCTTTATAATAAGGTCAACGTAGCCGCACATTATGATTAATGTGCAGGAATGTAGGTGTACAAAATCTGTACAACTTACCTTTGAGAGGTTGAAATAACTCACAATCGATCCATAGAAGCATGCTTGAACCACTTTGAACTGGAAGTAATGAAGTTTCTTTTACCTACTTAACACAATCTCTTGTGAACTAAACTAACACAGTTTACGTGAAAGGCAATAGAACTAGCGATAGGATTATTGAGCAGTCGGCTTTTCGGTTAGAAAAATAAATATTTCTTAACCAAAATAAAAATGAACTATGCAGGACTTACACATTAATGTTTAAAACGCAACTGAAACAGACTTTTATCTTGTTCAACTGGACATATCATCGTAAGCCAGAAAACTTGTCTGAAAACCGCCTTGTTTGTTGTCTAAAATGTAAAAGTATTATGCCGATACAAACAGAGTATCAAAATTTGGACGAAAGGTTTGGTGTGAAAATTGGTTAGCCAATATACTGACTAACAGTGGTCGGAAAGCAATCATTGTAAATCCTCCCCTCATTCTGTTTCTGATAAACAAAGAAAAGCAGGCGATTGGCCTGTAGCCCATAAAGCACTGTGGGACTCAGATATGCTGTCGACACTTTGTAGCTCAGTAGCATGTTGTCTGTCAAGAAAACCGCACAAAACTAGAACAAGTTGTGAATCAAAAAATTAATTTTACCTGTTTCGGATACAGTAGAAACATTTAACTTCGACAAGAGAAACAAAAACATCAATCGAAATATCTACATTCAGAATGAGAAATACAGCCATATTTTTAGAATGGTTCAGCTACATTTAAAATTCCAAAATTAGAATTCCATCGTCAAAGTTTTTGACTGAACATTGGTCGTTTGATCCACTAGATTGGTGTTACGTTTTAAAGGTTACGACACTCTTCAGTTCTAATAATCATGCAATAATTGCTTTGTTCCAGTTTTTAACACCCCAGTCTTTTTGAACAAGGAAAAATTGTGGCTCCTAGATTTTCTAAATTCTCACGGTTTTCTTTTTATCTACCAGACAATTTGAATTCATCCGTGTATAAATATTCAGACACGGTACACACCAAACCGAAGTTCGAAATGAGCAGTAGGTTGACAAAACGTTTGTCGATAAATTACAATAAACGAGGTTATCAAAACCCTAAAATATAGTCTGTCCCTCAGGTATGGTAGACTGTTCAGACTGTGCTGACCAAAGCGTACATTACGATCGGAATACACAGTCATGATATGATGTCAAGCTTTGTAATAAATCATTCGCTAATTCGATGAAGCAGCGACTGTGTCATTCTGGCAAGACTCTGTTGCAGGTATTGATGAGATTGCTACCATTAATGAACACATGATTAAGTTGTACATTCCTTTAAGCTACAAAAACACGCAAGACTAAGCAAACACAGATTAGGGAGAAGCCTTGAATCGAGCAGGCCGAAGCACTAATTCATGGCACAGTTAAGGTTCAAGATTTATCACATTATAATTGACAACCACCTTGGCGAATTATCCATGGGGTGGAACTGGCCACCTTTTGTGTTGCCTAAGTAATCATACATTTCCCTGTCATAAATAATGCTTACAGAACAAGTGACCGAGCGGACAACAGCGTTGGATCGCAACGCGGTATATAGCCGGTTTGATCCCCATGCAGACTATCTCAACCTGGTGAGCCCAGACAAGGACGAAGCGGGTCGTGCAGTGTCGGTTTGAGAGTGAGCGCTAACACACAATACAACCTTCCGAGGTATTCGACATTTTTGAGCTACGAGAAACCATAACGAAGATGTGGTAATTTGCTCATTTCCTAAACCTTGGTTTTGAAAGTTTGTTCAGGCCTATAAATGTGTGTATTTGCAACTGCTTGAGTGAAAGAAAGCACGGGAGTTTGTTTACCGGGCCATGGTTGATTCAGCCATATAGCTATCAAGAGCGAAGCTCATTTTGTTGCACAATCAATTTGGTTCTGGTTAGCGCTCATCCTCTTCTTAAGGAATATTATCATACCATCCTCAGCTAATGTTTGTTAGCTTGAAGTAGAAACATGCATTAATGCTGAAAGTCTATTTATGAGTTGTTATCAACGTAGATCAATGTAGACGTCAAAAGCATTTGTACGAAGTGTGCAGCAATGAAGTTTGTTTCAACATTCCAGACGGTTTACCAATTTTATAAACTAACGTGGCAGTGATAAAATGCGCAATTGGCTGGATATCTGTGAACTCCACTGAGCCTTACATAGACTATAAAACAACTCATTACGGAGTTAGTAACTACCAACTTCAGCATTTGCCATCCATTAGTAGGTTGTGGGGTCAAAGTTCACGGAATAAGCACTTCCAGTGAGTGCTACTTTCCATTCAACTGATCGTGTACCGCCTGTGAACTGTAACTTTGGAACACTCCCACGAAACAAGCATTACACATAATATATCAAGTTATTTTTTCCCTTGTTATCGAAATTCTGCTCTGTCTAACACTCGAAATCACTCCGCATCTCAGTATTTTATTGACTGCTGTAGTGCACGAGTTACCTGAGAAGCCTTGCGTCTGGAAAAACTAAAAGTTTGAAACAAAACTTACAGGTTTTATGTAACGTTGCTTGTTGATTACAAGACATCCCCTTAATGCAGAGGAACTAATATCTCAATCTTAAAAGCAAAAATTCAGTTTGAAATGGTATTTATGTCCTACGCATCTTACAATAAAACTGTTATTCATGGTTAGATGCTAAACCATATAAATATACCTTTCATCTTGGATCACTTTGATGCTCAAAATAGTGTAAATTCATACTGATGCATTGGAAATTTCCTACAATATGCCATAACGGAAAGTAACGCTTTATGAGAAAAGCGTGTAAAATACTAGAGTAATGATCAACATACTAACTGTTTGATTATACTTCCAAGGTAGTAGTGGAATATATAGTAAACACTCTTGGTATAATCATCACTCACGATAAAGCACTCATTCTATGCGCTCTCATCCTTTCGAATAACCCTGAAAAACGTTCACTACACGAAACCTCAACCAGTCCTTATGAAAACGACTTCAGACCATCTTCTCCCTCTTTTACAAAGCGATCTCATTAAAATTGAAACAGGTGAAACTCTCTCATTGCCAGGTCTGTTATTCACCTGTTCAAAACCTGTCGTCTAGAGTGACAACAATGGCAATATATCCATTTGAATCATTAAATTCCTTAAACAGTTCACCAAGACGGCAAGAAGAAATACGTTGCGAGAGGCAAGTAACTGGTTTATTCTCGTCAGTCGAATACATAAAACATTCAGTTATAAAGGTTAAGGTCTTGGTGACAAAACAATCAAATGAACGAACATCACATGGGAACAACCAGGGTTCACAGCCAGGGTAACGAAATGGATTGTGTCAACACTTTTTGCCAACAAAGAGCCTGTGCGCGACGCTTGATTAACAAGGCCTCGGAGAACGTCAACAATTTAAGGTAGCAATTGCGTACTAGGATTATGGACGAAGTGACGGGGTCAAACGCATGACCCGTTGCGATTAAGTGTTTCGTGATCGAATATGCCGGATTTTTGTTTGGATGTTAGTATACTGATCGGCGTCGAGTCACTGTTTGCTTCAACCACTTGGAGCTGTGCCCCACCTTACTCTTTCGTAAGCTTAGGCCCGTTCTGTTAATGTAGGAGTCACCTAAACTGCAAATGAACTGATAGACGACACGAGAGGTAGTGTTTTCTGGAAGAGAACGATCGGTGCATTGGAGACTCGTCCTGTGGGTGGAAAGCAACAAGTGCAATTCCTCTACTAGATATGTGTAATCAAGGGCTGACTTCAACTTTCGACTTGTATCGGTAATACTGTGGTCTTCTATGTGAGGAAAGCTAACAAAAACCGACTTCTTCGGCACTGGTTGGGATTGGGAAGTAGTCGTTCGTTTCCTGCAGTGAATTTCAATAAATTTGATCCGAAATCCATTCGCAGGCAGAACATCCTCTGAGAGCTCTTCTTCAGACTTTAGGCATTTGGTCATGCACAGTTTTGTTGCTGGATGAAAAATTGTTTGCACTAAGCTGCTTTCATAAGCCGATGTCTCAAATTAAGAGGAGTGTAGATACTGCGCACTCCATGTGACTTTTCAATAAATTAAGTGTACTGTCTAAGCACCTAGAAGTAAGGACGTCTAAGAAGGGTGGTGAGTTATGTAACTTTTATTCATGGGTGACATTGAGATTTTGATGAATGGAACTGAACTGACATGAATCGTTATGAAATGATCAAAATCGGTGAATGTTAGAATATCATCGACATATAAATACTTATTATACCGTTTATGATCTACAGACAAAAAACGCTGTATCGCTTCTGTTGCATCGATTCATCTTCCGACAGCTAAATAAAGCCACCCTCTTGTACCAGCTTGCCCAATTCTGGATGTCAATCAGGAGTGGATATTTAACATTTTTAATTTTTCATGCAAACTGCCATAAATTATATTTAGGTTCTGTGAAGAACAATGGGTGCCTGATAGCCGTACAAAACTGTGGATTTGTCATCTTGACAAATCTACTAATTCG
>LUCH01000091.1:24729-42935 GCA_013368495.1 Paragonimus heterotremus | reverse complement strand
ACTCGAGTCTAGTGGTTCTTTTCGAAAGGGGCCGACTGGAAAGTCTATGGGAATGCGACAGCTGCGATCAATTGTGGGTGATGTTCAACTTGAAACCGTATACTTGTCCACTTAAAATAATCCAGAGACTAATTCAGTGACTCAATGCTTCCTACATTCCTGGTCACTCATATAACCGCTTAGCCTTCCAACAATCCCGGTAACTTTCGTGCTACTACATCTTCTCGTTTTTATCTCTCTCTCTCTGTACGTTCAACCTTCGTCCATTTCTTTAGAAATATCTATGTTCAACTGTGCCGGTGAGGTTGTATTGGTTTCTATTAATCCAAGTAAAGAAAGAAACACTCCAAAATACTACTACCCAAGCAATGTGCTGATTATTTTCTAGAAACAAAATAAGTTTCTCCAGTTGCCAGTTACCTTTCCCTCACCAAAAAGTAATCCGTAATTAACTTGCCGAATCATTATATTTTACATATACTAACTTTCAACGCACGTCAAATTGCTTCGCAGTGGAATATTTTGGTCTTACATTAACTTTCAATCTAGGATGGTCGGTTTGTGTCCTCTGAATGTTGATCTCACATCTCCGTCTGAGGCGCAAACCAGTGTCACTTGCCCTCGTGTCTAATCAGATGTTTTGTTTATCGTTTTGTTTTGTCATAGTTATATTACTTATATGCTGCTCTTACTCTTCTCTTCACTAAAGGCTCAAAGCTTGTATATACCTTAAATGCTTCACTGAAGGTCTTTCCAGGATATGTTTTGAGATTATTCCAATCAAATGCACAATTTATTCAAAAAGTATTTTGCTCGTTTGTAAATTTGTCCAAAGTCTATATCATTGCTGCCATAAAGATCTACAGAATCGTGGCTTGAAAATGCATCATGGTTGATTTCGGAAAAGGTTTATTCATACAACCTAAGTTCTTATTATTGTTCTTACTTTTGAACTAATTTTATTTAGTATTTTCAACTCCAACTACATACCTGCCCCATTCGACCTACTGGATTATTGAATGTTGTAGACAATTTTTCAGTCGGAAAAAATAAGGCTCACGTTGATTTGACTTGATTAGTTTGTCATTCACTCAAATACGCCTTCACTTTTTATACCCAGACATATATGATTTATAACACTACTGGTGAAATTATTGATATTAAGCGGTACGTACACCAGAGGACCACACATTGCCTTAGAAAACCACTTAAAGTTCAATCACCCAAATGCTTGCCAGGTATTCTAGACTGTGTCTTCAAAAATTGCCAAGCTTTTAATTCAAAAAGTTTTAGGGGCTACACCGAACTTTTTCTTCTTTCCTGAATTCACCTTCAACTGGAGTTAAACTGTAATGTTTTCCGGTAGTTACATATTGTTGGTCAAATGTTTCCAGTAAACAGTCAATATAAACTTATATTTTCCACCTTCAGCCATTACGAGAAAAATAATGATGGTCCTAGTAGTTTAAAATGGTTATCGAAAAGCAATCAACGAATGTTGGAGTGAGTGTCCTATAAAAATTGACGGACCTTTTTAGTTATAAAGTTAGCAAGTTCAGATCCCATGTACTAAGCTGCTTATTGATTTTGATTCGTACTTTTCTGGTTGGTTTTACTTAAAATAGTTAACAGGGTTTCGGAGTCGATCAGCTATAAACCATGTAAAAAAATGACTACTGATGAGTAGTCGGGGATTTAATTTATTTCACTTTGAACATCACCCACAATTGATCGCAGCTGTCGCATTCCCATAGACTTTCCAGTCGGCCCCTTTCGAAAAGAACCACTAGACTCGAGTTTCGCTCTCATTAGAGCTCGTCAGTAGTGTATATCCTCGCCACTGCTGGAACTAGAACTACGGCCACGCTGTTCATGAGCAGGCAACCGTGTTTACCACTGCGCCATTCACCTCACATTAAGCACGACCGAATTAATATCGCATGTGGACGCTCAACCACTTTCATTTGTGAGTAATGATCAGGTTGCCTGATCGTCTCGATAGGAGACACAGTTACTGTCTGTTAACTCCAATCGATAACCCCGCGATTATTACTTCCTAGACAGGTCGAAATCTCCGATCTCATTAGACCTGCTAGGCGATATTTTAGATTACTGATGTGTAGTCTGGGATTTTGGTTAATTTCAACGCAGCAGCAAACACGGTTGCCTCGTGAAAAGCGTGGCCGGAGTTCTAGTCCCGACAGTGGCGATGATATGCACTACTGACGAGCTCTAATGACAGCGAAACGCGAGTGTAGCCTACTGGAAAGTCTACGGGAATGCGACAGCTGCGATCAATTGTGGGTGATGTTCGACCTGAAGTTAACCAAAATACCCAACTACCCATAAGTATAAAGTTGCCAGCTATAATAATATTAGAAAAGGTTTATAACACACCATTGTATTTTGAAGGACATTAATAGACATATCCCTCAGCTCAAGTAGACACTTGGTCAGAATATACCGGTTTGGTTGGATGCAAAACTTTGTCTGCTCATTCAATAACAACTGTAATTTCAGTTTGAAAAGAAAATGGTTTTTCATCCTCACCAGAAGGCTCAGGTAGCGAACAATTGAGCACAACCTAATAAATGGACATACCAGTTTTCTTCAAAAAGTGAAAGAACTCAAATAATCATTTGTTCTTAATTCGAAGTATTGAGTCACAGTGTTCCTCTTTTCGACGTAATTTTCCCTTTGAATTCCAATTTAATACGCTTCGTTTCAAGGTACATCCATTTCTGATAAGGCGCTTGTCAAATGTGTAAATTATTTAGCCTAAAATTTTTGTTAGCCCCTAGATGTCATATTTCATAGCTCACTTTTTATGGATAGATTAGATATTGTTATTTTTCTATCCCAGTGCACAGTTAAGGATCAAAATTAGTAGTGTGCCGTGTTTAACAAATCTGCCATACTTTAAGCAACTCTTTTGATTCAATCTTACTTGGAAACTAACTGTCTTGTGAATCGTCTTATCTTACACTCTAGTTAACAAAGCCGCACAAGGACAACAATGATGAACTACTTATTGTAGTCCGTTTGCAAAAATGAACAACTTCAAGTGTTGTTTGTCCTGCTTATTCAGTTGGGTGGCAGCTTTTGCATTCGGATATAGTTTCCAGCTAGCCTCTTCCGAAAACAAATGACTTCAGTTTCGCTCGTGTTAGGGTTGGTCAGTATTGTCGGGATTTGGACTCTAGCCACGCCATAATAATGTAACTGTGTTCATCACTGCACCGGGGACCTCACCTCAGGCGCGATAGAACTACCATCTCTGAACAACCATGGATTTTAGTTTGTCAGTAAAGACTAGTTCATTGGATCGCATCACGAGAAGACACTGACTGTTCTGTTAACCCCAATCACTGACTCCACGACCTTGACATCTCCTTAAGATAAAATCGCAGGTCGTTAAGCTCGTTGAGTGGGATTTTGATTATCTTTAAATCATTCATGTTTTCTTAATGTGAGAACAATGGTGCAGTGGTCAACACGGATGTCTCACGAAAGCGTGGCTAGAGTCCCATTCCACGTCGTGGTAAATATATAAACTCCTAACGAGGTCTAACAGGAGCGAAAGCCAAAAGCTTAGTACAATTTTCTATACGGACTAACCGCAGTGTTTCCGGAAATGCAACAGATGTTAACATCCGTAGATGGCAGTCACCCAACTATGAAAGCTACGCTCGTTTGTGAATGGTAGTCAAGTTATATCGACCAAATTCCTGAATAGTTGCCGAACATTTTTTATCCGCTCGGTCTGTTTTTTTAAGCGCACCAGAAAACTGGACTGTAATCTATAGCTGGAGGGGAGGATATAAAACAAATAATCACATTATCGATTAGTTAAACTACAGGTATAGAAAATTATGGGAATCTACAAATTCCTTCGATTCATTGTGATAAAATTCTTACTTCTTTCTTTTCTTTGTCATTACCGTTTGTACTACCTGAAACAATTAATTTTTCATACATGAGCCTTAACAAAATCCTGAGCAACGTTTTTTTTTGAAGAAAATGTTTTGTTACTATCGTAGTTGAGGATTTAATATAAATAGATTGAGACGTAAAACAACAATTAACTAAACAAAAAAACATTGCGAATCCTAGTTCATGCAATCTAATTCATCTACACAAGGAGTTCGACATTAGAATGTGTTCAACGCGATCTTTGCAAACCAGTGTTAAAAAAATGTTTACACTTCTCGTCTGGCAATCACGAGGAAACAAACAACCTTGATGGGCGTGTAGACTCTGTTGTACAAGTAGTCTTTCTGAGGCTGAATGCGAGTGTTTTCAAGTGTATGGCAACAACAAGGACCTATTGTTCCAAACGTTTATTCTGCTAACTACGGTTCTCTTCAAGAAGCACAATGTTTGCTTTCAGCCACTGTAGACAGTACGAGTAAAACATTTTCTCCACATGTTCGATTTCCTTGGCATTTCTTAACTACAAACATTTTGCTGATGGAAACATGTACGCACAAGTTCTCTGCTGATGCAAAGACAGTCAAGTCGTTCCGTTAGTTTCTGCTGAGGTTTAACGCCACTTACTCTGAAAATGGTTGCTGGTGTGTACACTTTAGTGAGGTGAAGAACTGACCTGATTAATAATTTCTCTGGACAAGGAAATTTTGTAGTTAGTAAATGGCACCCAGTATGGTTTCTACTGTTACTTATCGTCGTTTTCTGATTGAACTCTGCATAAGGTCACCTGAGCAGCAAAAGCGAAAAACTGACATCAAAACAGAAAGAACTTTTTCCCCCACGCACAATAAACAATGAAACAAAAATCATTAGTTTAATGTAGCTGAAGGTATTCGAATGCTTTCTTCTTCAATTTTACAAGCGTTTATAATAGAGCGTGAAAGACTCTTGGTTAGTAGATAATTTGGCGTCGTCTCAGAAGTCTCATTCTGTTGTGATTCCAACAGACACCAAAATAACAAAAATGTGACGTACTGTGGAAGCATGTCGTAATTTTCAAGTAGTGCATAGATGTGTTCAAAGTACTGGATTTTAATCTAGTTTGCGACCAACCGAAGTAATTAGAGAACAGGGAGAAAGACAGGAGAACTACTACGTACGCGGTAGAATTCAGAGTGGTGTTAACCAAATGTATGTCGAACTTTCCAGTATATACAGGACCGTGAAGACTGATTCAATGAATGTAAGTTGTTAGGACCGTATAAAAATCCATTGCGTGTAACAAGTTGCACAAAAGATAAATTTGACGTTGGGCTTAGGTTTGACCTCTGCTGCAGGCACACACAAAAACGTGGGTGTGATAATGTGAGACTGCATCCGGGATCTTTAGAGAAGGTATCTGTCCGTTGATCGCCACTCAACTGATTGGCAAGTGAGAAAACAAACATATAAACAACCTTTTTGATAATGGGTTTCTGGTTTTCTTCTAAACAACTTAAACAAAAACTCAGACTTATGGTCTGCAAGGTTGATATTTTCAAATAAATCACAAAGACCAGACTTCTGTTTAGATTCATTTATTAGAATTGTAATTATTAGAATTGTAATTAGAACTGTAATTATATCATTGCAATCACAGATGATTGTCTGGATCGAGTAACTTAGTGCCAATATGTAACTTATTTTAAGTTCACTTTTCATAATTCTCATTGTTTGACTAGAAATGTTTTAGTTAATCACAGTTGAATCCCGAACGTTTCTGCAAAGCTGGACACCCACTTATCCTATTACCATTCATTTTATGGGCTCTCGGTTACAGGATAGAAAAGTACCTTCCAAATGGTTCATGTCTTATTCTAATGGTTGGATGTTCCAATCATTAGTTTTCTATACACGTGATGATCTACTTTCTGTTTTTTCCTAATTTCTGACAGTAATTCGCGATTAAGGCAAAACAACTACATTGATTTTGTGAGTGCGTTTATTCATTCTTTCTCAAGATACGTGAATATAAAAAAATTAGAAGAAAATTTAACCTCCTCAATTTTGGTAATGAAAATGAAACTAATCTTTGATAGCGTGCAAAATTTTATCTGATAATCCATTCCAATAGACTTTCCCTTATCATTTCAGCTCCAGAAATAGTCAACTATGATTCCATTACTTTCGCTACGGATATGTGGGCAATTGGAGTGATAACTTATATTCTGTAAGTGTTTCGTCCATATACGCACAAATGTGCACTTCCATGGTCGATATTTCAAGGCTTTACGTAAGACTGAAAGTTTACTTATTTACCTCGACAATTAGTGACACTTCAAATGAAAAAATCCATGCTGGCACCCCGTGTGTTTATTTTGAATCATTTCAAAGGTATGTAACCATAGTTTATATTGATTGGTCAGATAGCAAAAGTCTTTTACATTTTCACACCAAACCTGACTAGGTTTCAAACAGAGTACAACTTCTGCTCTTCTAATTACATGCAGCGAACAGTATTCAGCGCTGAGCTTGTGACTTTTCCAACCCTGTTTCGGTGGTCTGATTAGACTACCTGAACTTCGATGTGTTTCTTGCAACAATGCATACCAATGCCAAAAAAACATGTTAAACACTCTAGAAAAAACGTAGGCAAACCTTTGACATCACCAACGTGCAATTAATCAAATCATCTAGATTGCTAACCCGTAACCTTGGTCTTTTCATTTTCAAGACACTAGTACAGGGATTAAGATTTTGATGCAACCCGTCATAATTATTGCCTATTTCAAATTTTCAACAGTCTCCTTTACCAAACTAAACCAACCTATAGAAAAAAAATATTTCTTCCAATCACGCCATTTTACCTGCATTTAGTCACTAACCGGGAGGCTTCCTTTAAAAAAGTGTTACTTCTATGATTTCAGGTTGACTGGTATTTCTCCGTTTGCCGGTGACTCGCAAATGGAGACCTTTCAGAATATCTTGGACTGTGTTGTCGACTACAACCGGGAAGAGATTCGAGATGTGACGGAACTTGCCAAAGATTTCATACATCGACTTTTAGTGAGAAATCCTCGGTAAATATTTATACTTGTGAATGAATTCCTCATCAACAATTATGTTACTTCAATTTACAAGGAATTACCTTGAAAACGAAATGATCTTGTTAGATTTAACTGTATCAGTCACTCGTAATACAAAAGGAACAGTACAAACAACGGTTTAGACAAAGACTTCTTAAGACAGTCGTTAATGAAGTACGTTTTTACAGAAAGATAAGCTGATTTTATTCACAGTGTATAACTGGGTGTTGTATAGTCGCCTTCTCTTGGCACCAGTGTCTAATCACTAATGTTCAGTCTTGTGTCTCTCATCACTGGCACAAAACAGATAAAAAAGGGACCTTCCACAAATAGAACAAACTGACGCTGGTTAACTATTCAATCTCAGAGTTGAGTTTGTTTCAACCGATTATCTAGTGGTGGTTTCGCTTTTCACATTTTTGTTGTATTCCGATTTTTTGGGCAGCAAGCAAATGGATGTGGATATAACTTTGAAAAAAAAAGGATATTTTTGCTAGTATGTAATATGAACGGTTTATTAATTATGGAGAGATTTTTAAAGAGAAGATGGAAATTCTCCCATGTTCAAATCGGTCGCAGAAACCGGATGTTGGTACAATGCATATGCCACGAACATGAAGCTACGATGCCATATCGGGAGACTGAAAAACCCACGTCAAAATTTCATAGCCCAACCACTTTATCCTGTCTAACTTACCGACATCCGACTGTTGTGGACAACTCGAAACTTTCATGAACTTACAGTGATGTTGTATCCCACAGTGATCATTTGGAATCCAACACTCCAAGACGGATGCCACCCTTGTTTAAACTGACAAGACAACTGAACGTAGTTAGACATCTGTTTTGCCGTTTACAAAGAAGCATGGTCAACACAGTTTGCAACTAGTGGTTTTCTCATATTCTTTGATGTGATCATTCAGAGGGCTGATGTCAACCTTCACAATGTGAAATAACACAAACCTATTTACCCAAGAAATAAATGTCAACTACCCTTGAAAATACTTCTATTCACTACTCAGCCGCGTTGTCATATGAGAGGTTTAGAGGCTATTAATTGGGTTAGATTTTCTCACTGAGGATATCATAAACTGTCAGCATTTTAGCCAAGAATTATGATCCAGAGAAGCAAGGCACGACCGAAAAGCAAAACAAGGTAAACCAATGGCACGACTTATTATCTTTTGCGCATGGACTTCTGTCGTTTGTGTTAAACTAACAATGAATAAATCGAGGTTTGTATCAAGCAAATAAATGTTCCGATTTTATGAAGTCGATATCATGGTCTGTTAGCTGGTCAATTTTTCAATCAATTGTCGGTTCGCTATACACTCAGCTGCTTGTCAGCATCGCTGATTTGCCAAACATTTCGAGGAGTATTCTACTCTTCGCCCCAGGAAACAGTGATTTTTTCTACCGATGTCAGCGCCACAGCGATTGTATGGAGACTTTCAGATAACGTGACAGATAATGTCACTCTTCGTGATACATATACCCACAGTGGTTTTTAGTAAGTTATTCAGGTGGTATAAAAGTTGTGTTAGAATTTCATAATACTTGTCCCAAGGAATTCGATAAAGGGAATGCATTACTTCCAAAACAAAAACCTCAGCACGTTACCATTCATCGAAGCAACATGAACGACAAACCTGTAGTGATCGGTTAACAGGTTTGTTTTTATCGTTGCAACCACAAACGTTTTAACCTAAAAATATTTCCATAACTGTGACAAGAATTTAAACGAAGGGTTGTTTGATCCAAGTCTTCGAGCATATTTTCCCGAATAAATAAACAAGTAGATGGTTTCCACTTTGGCATTTTAAAGTTTTGTCAGATAGCAAGAGTGATTAACAGGAGGTGAAAACTTGTTTCAAACTCACGCAAGCCAACTGTTTAATTCAACATAACTCCTCAAAACTGACTATTTTGTCAGCTAACACTTTCAACCACACTTCAGGATGTAGTCACAATATCTTTTTTTGCAAAATTCACCTTCAAGTATGTTAGTTCAGCGTAAATGAGTAATTAACCGGGGAACTTGAGAAGGTGAGGGTACATGTTTTCCTTCCCAATCTGCTTGCCTGTGAAGCTGTTCACAATTTTATAACTTAAACGGTTCTTCGTAAAACACTTCGAAAAGGAGGAGTTCCTGCATTTGTGTATACAAACAATTATCGGCTGGTTTAAACGTTTAATGCCGCCGTCTTTCATCAACCAATGTGTTGCATAAAGTGCTACAAACAGTACTGACTGATTTTTTTATTCAATAGCACAAAAGTCAGAAAAGGAGTTCCTTTCGACGGTCTGCTCCTGGCTCGTACATACGCAGTCTGTTCTTCAATTGTAAAGCCACCCAGTATCTGGATAAGTATCTGATCGATTCATGTTTTTTTGTATAAGACATGTAAAGGTTAAAAACTTTGGTGCAAGTAATGTTTTACCACAAATTGCTTTACCATAATATCAAATAACAGGAAATTTCAAAGATGTCCGTCCCCTAATTAAGAGACCACAAACTGTGGCGGTGACATTTTGAATCTGGACTAGGTAAAGGAGACAATGAGAATACTGAGTAGTGTTCGGATTGATGTGGTCTGTCTCGCTTACTAATAAAGTGATGATCGTCCATCGTTTCGCACCCTAGTTGGGTTGTTCCATAATCTAACACACAACGGCTATTCTTTTGCTTTTTTCTAATGCCTGATAGAATGCAGTTGATAGCTTTTGAATAAAGCGGAATTTCTGCGTTATCTTTAATGAGGATTGGCAATAGTAAAACAGAACTCTGTTTGGAAAGATCAAAAAAGATTATGAGTAATTACACCGCAGTGAGAAATACCACCTTAACTAACGGCAACCAAAAAAGATTTATACATCTCAAGTAAACGGTGCGGTACTAGACGGGGTATGAGCGTGAAACAATGACGTGCGCACTATCAGCCGGTGTGTGACACTGAAGTTTCCAAATGTTACACCACACAAAGGTACGAAGAGGTCTTCGCTATTTGCCTATAAGAAGTTCCAGTAACAATCGCCGTTGAACAGCACCCGATTTAACTCATTGATATATCATCTGGATATACCTAGGCCAAAAGGTGATCTTTGTCAAATAAAGTTTTACTCGTGCGGTCCAAACATTTGAAGCTAGCGTACGCAAGACCGGTTGAAAGCGGTTGATATCACCCTCAGAAGTTCGCAAGGACCTAGCATGTTTTTTTTGTGAAAATTGAAATTTGTGTTTCTGTGTAGAGCTTAGGTTTTACAGTTATACATTCAAACGAGTTCCACTCTACCACTGCCGTCTGTGGAATGTTACAACAAAACGGCCACAACTTACGTATGGTTCAGAGGATAAATGGACATTGGACAGAAAAGTTTATGTAGTGAGTTGGCCGCCCCTTAGTTACTATCTTGATATTAGTCACTAATCTATGAGATCTTATAAACGTGTGCAGTACTCAGTCAAACGTACCAGTTAGAGATTCAGCAGAACCTTTGATCAGCACAACAAATAAACGCCCTGCTGACTTCCTGTAACAAAAAGAAGATCATGTTTCTTTTTATACTTAAACGGTGATGTTGAAAGTTGACCAAGTAATAACTAAAGAATGGTCACAGGTTAATCATTCTTGCCAATCAGTACCACATTAGGTTTTATCGCGGTAACACCCCGTTCGCGCTTTCGCCTCGCTATTCAGAAACCAGATAAACGTGAAAGAAATTGTAGAAATTGTAGTCAAAAGGGAGGCGAGCTGAAAAATGCGGAACACGTTCAAACTGAAAATTTGTGTGCTATTTCTGTTGACTGACTGAGACATGGTGTCAATAAGACTGACATTGATAGTCTGATGGGTTCAACCACGTATTTTTGGGCAATGCACATAGATTTATTTTCGTAGTCTTTATGATTTCTATAGTTATGTATGCAATCTAGCAGTTGGACAACTGAGACAAGTCACCAGTAATTTCTGAAACTACTCTCAGTTTACTTATCTAGGGTTATGAGAAAATTCAGGTATGCAGTCATGGTAGAGTGCTGAGCTTGTAGTACTTAACAAACTTATTGGGATGTCCATTCTCCACAGCTCCCGTCCCTAAACCAAAGCTGTGGTTTAACGTAGCCTCATAAAAGCAGTGTACTGTCAGCTGGAAGCGTGTAATGCGTGATAATGACCTGGTAATACTACAATGATAAACCGGAAGATTACTGAACTAATTTCCGTGACCATTACTCAGTTCGTTGCTAGTTCAGCTTCCCAAATCTGTGAGAGTCCAACAGATACAAACAAATTGAAAGACTATCACTGCTCAGCTTTTCGTTCCATAAGCGCATGGTTTTCTTCACTAAACCGAGACCAATCCATTTGATGTTGTTTTCGGTTAGCCACACAACAGAGTGTCAATATCGCCTTTTCATCTTCGTTATTGCGTGATGGAACGACTAACTGAGTCATCTGGATGGTGTGCAATGAACACGTCAGTAAGCGCTGGTAAATTTTTAGCCTTCAACTCATACGACTTGACCAAGTTTCCGCGCAGATAGTAAAATGTTTCGATAACCCGTCTGTGAGGCGAACAACAAAATATTACTCATTTATCTCCGGTAATACTTAAAGGAGTTTAAAATCCTCTCATCTATATGGATCTTATTTCATTAACAGAAATCAGCTTTGTCCAGATCAATGGACAAATGTGTTGTTGTACACATGTGTGTTGGTTTAAAGTTTGTGTATTTGCTAGGTAATCCCCGTTTAGCACTTCTATTGATTAGAATCATGCAAGAAGACTCATTTTCGTCTTCGATTGGGACGCTAATTTAAGTTTCATAGCCTTGCATTCCGTGACATGCATACATGGGTGTATGCTCGTATTAAAGGATAAGTGGGAACAGCCAACAGTTCTATGTATCTCGTTCGTCAGTCGATTCGTCCGGTTGGTGACGCAAATAGATGTTGTAGACAGACAAGCTGTTTTGAACAGCTGCGTTAAGTAAAACAAGACCAAAGCTAAGATGCGCGTCTATCGCTAACAAATTCCTCGCGTGCTTCACTGGTTCTTCTTTAGCCTAAATTTCGCACTGTACTTAATTTGCCAGAAACATGTTGTATCCCGTGACTGTAGTTATCGTGGTCGAAATCGGATGATCTGCCATCATCCTGGTCTATGAAGGCCGATCGATTCTATTTGTCAGCTCGCATAGCTGAAAGTGTATCTATACACGTGTAACACATCTGTGTACTTTAACTTAAAACATCGAAAGTAGCTGTATGCCAAATGACTAATTTCGTGAATACTATCACCGCTGGTATTTTTTGGGTAAAAAAGAAACTATTTATCTTTTGAGACAAACCTGTATGTTACTAATGAGTAGTTTAGAAGCTTCGTGGCTAAGCTGGTAGGAAACTCTTCGCGTTTGGGCATGCTGTTTCTGTCGTTGTTTTCGAACTAAACGAAACCCTGATTCTTTACAGGTGGGTCTGATCTAAAACTTTTATATCTTGCTGAAAATTTTAGTACTGAATACATTACGAACATGCTCAGCAGTTGTGTGAATATAACAGGTCACCGTTCCATTTCGTTCAGTCAAACCTGTATTGTACAACCAACATAAAACCCTAATCAAATATGATAGCCTACTTTTGAAGCAAACTCCATTACGACAAACCTGGAAATTTAATGAACCAGCAGTGGTCGTTGCCTGTTCTTAAGCATCATGTATGCTACCAATTGAGCTAATTAACCTTATGATAATTCAGGAATCACACAATTCTACTCGACTACCCACCCATCTCACTTTGACATGTGGAATTCACCAAATGCTGTACAATGCAGTCTGTCACAATATCATTTATCAGGTCATGAGTGCTGGCATCTGTTAATTCTACTGTTTCTCATCAAAATAATATTACTTATGAATAATGTGGTAGATCTATGGATCTGAGTAAAACACAATCATGAGAATAAAATACTTTGGGGAAACTAATGCGGGTGGATGGATAATCATATCTAATTTTACCACATTCTACCCATTAGTAATATTAACTCTAATTGCACCAAACAAAAACTGGACCCCCAACAACTCGTTCGGAATTAGAATTACAAATCTTCTGAGCAGTCATCAAAAAGCGTTGTAGCATACTATTAATCATTAAGCTGAATGCACATATCTACAAGAAAGAAGGTTTCCGAAGCCAGTTTGATTCGAAGTAACGTTATATGCCCCCGAATGAAATGTAATCTTTATGTTTTATCGAAAACATGCTCGCTGAACAAGACACGTAGACAAAACAATATAGAAAGGAAGTAAGAAACGAACTATACTCAACATCTTACACTCTTATCCCATATGCTGTTTTTTTCTGTTCAGTTATAAACTGCCAGTTTGCCCATATTCTAGCTTAAGTTATATGAAAATGTAACACACGATTACCACCAATTGAGTTTGAATTCGGAAGTGTTGATTTACGTACAACAGCTAACCCACAAGATTAAAAATGTTTAGATCACCTTGCCAGTTAATTTCCAGGATTCCCGTATACCTTGGCTCTTAGTTAGAGTATGTGACTTAATTGGCAAAGTTTTAATTAGTTTACTACTTGACTGACCTACGGGATTCGTAAGTTACGTCGTATGATGAATTACATGTGGGAACAGTTTGGATTTCCGTAGAGATGCCCAATTTGGAACACTTATGAACAATGGGAGAACCAGTGAATTATTTTAACACGACCTTTTCCACCAGAACACACATACAGACTAATAGGCAAAGGATGGTATGAATTCAATATCGCGTAACGCTTGGTAAATGTTGAGCAACTCCCGGCTGAAACGGGACTTTCTAGGTTTACTTTCAAAGATTACTCGAAACTGTGGGCTAAAAACAAAACTTCCTCTTAATTGTAAGCTGTGTGTGTCACACTACGTACTAAGATTAACCTTCCTGCTCAAAATCCCAAAAGTATTTTGTAATTTTAGCGGTTACAGATGAAACCACGTCCTAAAGATGAATGCAGTCAAAATAACTCGAAATCATGACAGTAATTACAGACGAAACTGTTCAACCAAGGATGTTTTAAACTGTATCTATTTTCAATCCTTTACGTTTACTCAGTACACCGGAGAATCAATCTCAAAGTGAGTGCACTTATGAATGAACGACGAAAGAAATGGTATCATACTTAAACATTACTCTACGGTGTGATCATGGAAACTTTAAAACCAATACTTGTCACCTGTTTTTGTTGCGAGGTGCCACAGAAAGCTTCGTTTTACCTGTTGCCACTAATGAAGGTTCAGATCTTTGAATTGAATTGGTTTCTATACTGAAAATCGTCTATAACTGCTGCACCAAATCATTGTATTCAAGTTAAACCAAAACAGCATTTTTACTGTACAGGTGTCATCATTTTTTCACTCAAAGTAACTTGCTTCAATAACTTCAAGGATGAATATAAACTTTTTTTATTTCCAAGCAAACGTGCCACTGTAAACGAATGTCTTCAACATCCATGGATCAAGGTAAGCCCACGGAATTTATCTAGAATGTAACCGATACATCCATTGCATAAGTGATAGCACATTTCAGTGAACATACTCGTAATAAAATACAATGAGTTTGGGACGACGAAAGATCTCAAGTCATCAGAAAATACTGGAAAGACTAATAAATATGGTCTAAGTACCAGGAAACATCTGCTGTAAGTGCCAAGCAATAGGAATTTTTCTAATTAAAAGTTAATTTACAGTACTGGTTTGACTCAATTTACATCATATAGATTGAACGTCACCCACAATTGATCTCAGCGGTCACATTCCCATAGACTTTCCAGTCGACCCCTTTTGAAACTAAACACTAGACTCGAGTTTCGCTTTCATTTACATCTGCTGTGATTTGAATAAATTACTCCAGAGAATGTTATGCTGGCTAGTTGAAAGTTTCGATTTTCACAAATATGTTTTTTAGCACAGATAGATATGTTCGGTTGGAATTTGTTAAAGTCAGTGAATTGTATTCCTTCCCGTATATACTGGTTAGATATGCGTAGCTTAAACTAACTCATCAGTCCACATGAATGACATATAACTGGACAACCTTTCTTCGAGCAGTGTGCTCAGACCAGTTAGAACTGAATTAAATTGGATTTATCCGATCACTCAAACTGATCTCTCGAAGCGATCTGTGAAAACCACGCATGTTTGAGGCATCCGACTACCCCACACTTCATCCTGTATAGCAAAAAGCAACACCGTTTACGAGGTCTATGTATTTGTCACTTGCGTTAGTAAGAGATCTTTGGGCAAGTACTTGATAGCTGATTCTCCTAAGTTGGATCGTATTTGGGCCTTAAGTACCGTACAGGCATGGAACAAAATTTTTAATGTTTCCGGTTCCAAAACCTTTGGTTGTCCCTCTTATCAGACTCTCTGGTTTAAAATTTCAGCCATGTGACTCCGTCCAAAAAAACTGTCGTCGTGGAAGTGTGATAAGAAAGCAAAATTTGGATGGGCTGAAGCATTTTATCGCGGTACGTCTTGCATCGTTCCAAATGATTTCGTTAAAACTATTGCTAACATTGAATATGTGGACTGATGGCTGATAGCAGATAAATGAAAACCCCCTAGGTATTTGTGCTTTCAAATAGATACTACTTAAAAATTCGAAGTAGCTTCAATTTAGAACAATAACATTTGTAAGCGAAACCTGTCACATGGTTTCATGGCGTGCACGGCCACGTTGTACAGACGCTCCGCAACTGATTGGTAAATGTCCCAAAATTGTGAACCCAGAACATAAGTCCGTATTATTTCACGTGAATTCCGACTGAAAGGTTTACTCAGAGGACCCGCCTAAAATCACATCCCCCCAACTAGATTGGGGTTAACGAACAGCTTCAACACATTGCTTTAACCACTGCGTGCCAGCTGACACACGTAGTTCAAGTCATATCGCTCAGCTACCTCGTTCCGGCGTTTGATCACCACGGTTCATGATAGACAACACTTGCACGCTGACAACCGCCTTAACGTTTGTAAGACGATGTAAGGCCGGAAGTGAGCATAAATCGCTAGGTGCAATTGGACTTAGTAAATATATGGTATTTTACTGATAAGTAGTTCGGTAGATTTAGTAATTTAGAAGAGACCCAATTGCGGAAAACCTGGACTTCGGCTGGATTCGAACCAGCGACAGAAACACCATGCCCAAACGAGGCAAGCACTCTACCAACTGAGCTACGAAGCCACACCGGAAGCTCAGAAATTTCATATTTAGACCTAGTTACCCACCCAACAAACTGGTGTTTTATTTGCGTGGTATGTCATCTGGATAATTTTACTACCAAACGATGTATATTGGAACGTTGCACTCACAAAAGAAACACGCCTTCAAATTATTGGAAGGTTATTTGGAAACCGACGATTCCCCTTGTGAACCGGAAAATCTCTTCCTGTGATCTTAGGGTCACGTCGCCATTTCTGGACTTTGACTTGAGGTAATACAGCCGTGTTGCCAAAACGCTAAGCTGCGCTTACCACTTCTCAGTACTACAGCTCATTATTAGCCCGAATTTCCCTCATGTCAGTATGTCTATTTCTATTGTTCAGTAGTAATTTGGTGCCATGATGGGAGCAACATACAGCGTTATCTATATCGACCTAGATAGCCTTATCAACAATGATTAATAAATTGGGTCGCTTTGTCATCTACAGACCCGCTTTGTCATGAAGACTGCTATATCCGGTGTGAGAAGGCCGTTTAGTTTAGATGGACATAAAACATTTGCACCAAATGGGTTTTGGCTTGGTTGAGTATGACCAAAGATGACATATCTACACATATGTATACCGATCGAACAGAATCGGATTGAAAATTTAACACCCGTCTTAAAACAACCCTGTTTTTTACTGACTGTCCCTTCAAAGACTGTACAGATTGCAAGTGCAAATGCTTTCGATGACAATTCAAAATCGATACTTTCATTTCACCGAAGAACTATCCGACTTACGAACTCACGGGTAACCTGACCTTTTCTGCTTATATGCTGTTTTGATCCGGCGGATTATGTTGACCATAGCTTTGGTCCTTTTAGATTCATATACGTCAGACGGGCTAAAGGCCAGACAAACAGCAGTTTACCTCATAGGTTTGCACGTCGTAATACTGACTGTGGGAGGGTTCTTAATTAGCAAGGTAGGGACCTATGATTATACAGGAGAACCACACGTATAGCTGCAACACCACTGTGTTCCGTTGGAAAGGGTAGCTTCAAACGAACAGCACTCAGATCGTCCAATGGTTGATCATGACTGCCGACATACTATACGATCGAAAAACCTGCATAAGTTCTCAGAAGCTTATTGTAACTTGCAATATATCTACCGCGTGTAGCAGTAATTAGTCGTCACCGTGTTACTTAATACGCTCCCGGAACTGGGTTAACCACTTAATGCCAAGTGCGTCAGACTTTTGAGTCGCTGACTGTTGGTATGGTCCTACAAGGACGTCCTGTATCCTGTTGCCCCTAAGATCACGCCATCGCATCAGGGGCTTTAGGTGGAGTTCCCCAAGAAGACCCCATTACCCTTCCTCACACTATTTAAACCCTCGGGTCAGAGTAAAACTGTAAAGTCAAATATTTCAGGACAAGACATGCGAGTCGACGCACCACGTTGTCTGTTGGAACATGAAAGGTGCACACACTGCTAGACCGACGCAGCAACACAGGAAGACCAAAACGCCGAACCACACGGATCACCACGGAACTGAACTACTACGGCACCCACGTAGCAGCAATGAGTAAGAGAAGGCTTGCGGTGCTGGCTAAAACTCCTACCGAATAGGCTATCGGGCAGACGGGGCTAGGAAATACGGTGTCTGGTTCGCAGTCGTCGATCGCATCAATGCTTCGATGATGGGCGAACCGCACGACATCAGCCCTTGAACCATGTGCATGTCAAGGTGGGAGTGCCACAGTTATCAGTGTTTAGGGTCCGACTACGTGTCACACTGATGCTACAAAGAACCAGTCCTATGATCAGCTGTCCGACAAAATCCGGCAGGCATCAGTGAGTGGCCAACTGTTTGTTCTGGGTGACTCAAACACTCGAGTTGGGCTCGACTCAACAGCCTGGTCGGGAGTCCTCGAAACTCACAGCACTAGTTCAGTCAACGTGAACGGTGATCGTCTGTTCCATCCGTGTGCTACTCACGAG
>LUCH01000091.1:0-15535 GCA_013368495.1 Paragonimus heterotremus | reverse complement strand
CAAGTGTTGTCATCATATCCGCCACTATTACCCGCACGCATATTCTAAACCGCAATTGGCAAATTAACATACAGTTTGACCGCATGTCTAACTAATACACTCTGAACGCCCTCATTTCCAGATGTCCATCGCCTTTCAGGGGTTGTACTCCAGATGAAAGTTGACCAGTCACTTCCTGGATCGCCTTATCAATCCTCTGTGCTAATTGCAACCTTCTAAGGTCGTTCTGCGGATCAATATTGTCAACTCCAAACACGTCCTCGCAGATCGCACGTCTGTGTTGCTCTCGTGGGAGTAAACTTGGGACGTAGTTCTATTTTTTAACATATGACAAATTGAAAATCCACACTCCTGCAATTGTAGAGCCCAGCAATTGAGCTATTTCCGGGGGTCCTTCACTGATTATTTAATCCACCCCGACGGTTTTTGACCGGTCTCCACATGGAAACGTTAGTCAATCAAATATGGCCCCGCTTCACCAAGGTACCTACTATCGCTAAACACTCCTTCTGCGTCATTCAATAGTCTTCTTCGACAAGCGTTAAAAGCCGAATTGTACAGTCGACAAAATCGCAACCCTATGTCACTTTCATTTGTTGAGACAGTGAAGGTCTGTCCGGCCACCGACAACTTCAGGGTCACTTATCCCGTTTTCGTCAGCTGTTCGTGCTGATAAAGGTTTCGTTAGATCTACTTGACCAGTGAAACAGGAAATTCCTTACTAGTTCGTTTAACGGGCTCACAAGGTCATGGTAATTTTTGTGGCAACTGCTAGAGGAACTAACAAGCCCAATAAACTGACGCAGCGTTTCCTGTGATTTGGCACCGAAGTTGCTTCAGTCGTTGTCAGTATTCTGGACAGTGGCTCGACTTCGTCATAACCGACCCTGTGACCGAGTAATACCACTGTCTGTTTCTTCAGACGACAGCTCCATAGGACTGCTTGTTCAATCCTCTGCAACACAGTTGAAATATGCACAGAATTTTCTGCCTCACTGGCGCTGAAAATGACGAAAGCGCCTCCACAAATAACAGTGATCTGTGAACGTAAAAGAAGAAACCAAAAATCCGAACGGTTTACGTTCGAACCGACACTGTTTTCCTCCAAAATTCGAGGCTGCTTCACTGCGATCAGATTGTTCGACTGGTACTGACCAACAACTTGAGGACCAGTCCAACAATGCGAATATCTTGGCGTTCTGCGACTTACAAAAATTTCTGTCATAGCTGGGATGGTCAAGGCTTTGTTCACCGTAATCTCGATCAGCCCTAAGAAGTCGGCATCAAATGTGGATGTCCCGCCGGCTTCTTCACCAACAAGACGCGGAAGTGAATACACTATCCACCTCCTCCGTGATTGCTTCCTTCAGCATGCCGTTTAGTTGCGTTGCAACTTCCTACTGCAAGTGCACTAGAATTCGTCTGTGGTCGGTCGGATGAAATCTCTTTGTCTCAGTGAGGATCTCATGACCAATCCAATCACAACGGCCGTACACGTAAAGGTCCGCAGTGAACAATTTTCCGAATTTGCGTACTGAGTTCTTAAATAGTCAGCTGTCACGGTTTGAAATCGATTTATATATGTTCGGTTCATTTTGTTCACGTTATGCTTTATGATTTCCGATTAATGGAACCACACCAAACTTCGTCATGAGCTCGCCATGTTTCAGATCAATCAGTGTCTTGGCATGACCAAGAAAATCAGCTCCTAGCATACCCTGACGCGCTTAGGGAGATATGATGTCTGACTGTTTGACTGCATGATCACCGATTCGGATATCATATTCTGTCAGGCCAGTTACTTTCAGAATTCGGACGACTATTGCACATAGCTGGAGAATCTTCCCCTTCCCCCTTTGTCCAACCAATGAAGTAACCACCCATGTGTCAGTCAGTCAGTATTCCTGACCCCACTGTAGCTTAAACTACTTTCTAGTCGATCACTCCTAATACGATATTCCCCCCCTACCAAAACTACAGTCAATGAAGCGCTTATTCCCGTACCACTCTTACTTTCTCAACAAGCAAAATCTCTGCCAGTGTCGAAATCTCACGCATCTACAGCACACGTTGTTACGATATTCCTCTGTCTCACATTCAAAACCTTCACTTCCTAAGTTTATTTTTCATTGCGATTCCCAGTTTGTTCAGTTCACTTTATTCATTTTCTCCACCCTCGCTGGTCGCCGGCGAGTATTCTGCCAGTAAATGACAGGCAGAGTCATCCAACACCTCTAAATTCCACAGACGGACGATTAAGGCAATATTGAGCTATTCGCAGACTGCTGGTGACAGTCTCACAAGGAGCTGATCAATGAGCACTTATCTTCCTGTATTCTTGCATAACCTCGGCACAGATCGTGGTAACGTCGCTCGCACTGAGACGGTGTGAACAAGGAGGTCGCCTCCGTCGCCTCCTCGGAAGCTGTTAAACCGTCACGTTGCCTCCTGGCAGTGGGGAGTGCTATCGAATCTGCCAATCAGCACCTTCGTCGCGGCGGCACATTTCAGCTTCTCTTGGTTCCTTTGGCCTGCCCATGAGAAATATCCGCTGGGTCGCCGGCATCGTCTGTTCATTGTTGACTACCACCACCTCACCCTTTTTCCTGAAATGCTCCACAAAGCTCCGAACTTCCCCGTTGTCAAACGGCTACGACCATATGATCCTCATCCTCACTACCGGTTACGGCACTAACTGTTGTGAGCCAACAACGCGGGTGACACAAAGTTAATTCATTCGGAAAACCAACACAGGTGGTGCATGCTTCAACAACATCTCAAACACAAATATGCATTTGTACACAGTGATAATTGTACGGCCTCCCGTAAAGACTTGAACAATGTGAAGAGATAAACCAACGATACCAAATAATCAAAATAAGATTGTGTTCTAACTGGATCTACGGCCTACGAGCGGATACACAGACAACAGAATGACGGCTAATGAAACGGTAGATAACGGAATGACGGTCAGCGGTAATGAAGAACTGACATTGGAGTACGCACGACCTATTCGCATCTTCCCGACCAACCCAGCCACCCGAGGCTAACGCATGAACACAGAGAAAAGACTGGCCTCTCGACACAGATCCGTTTACGTCCCACAATTCGAAGACAGCACGGTCACAAACTAGATCATACTTGAAAGGTTTGTGACCAATCAGAAAACAGGGGCAGATGTGGACCAGACAAACAGCCAGATAGTACAGTGTTGTCCCAATTAACGGAGAAGCGTGTGTGCAGGGTGCCAGAAATTGGCACAAAGGCTGAGATCGCCCGTGATGTGCGAAGTGGCGCACGACCATGCCGACAAGGAAAGTCACTTCGACCAGAATGAAATAGACCTTTCTACAGGAAATCAAATGGTATTTTCGGAGAATTGGGTTCTTCCCCTAACAGACTGGATTAAAATGCCACGGGTACTACTGAAAGAATTATCGAAGTGAATAAAGAGACAATCCCAACAGTTTCCATCGGCGGGTCGTTTCCGGGAAATAACTCACAATTTGAGGGGAGACAGGTTAAAGATTAACTATAACCACACAGTATGACATTCATACCCAACACAGTACTTTGGAGTAGTCAACAGGTTCAAAAACCATGGGAACGAGCCGTACTCAAAAAAGGTGATGCACGCAAAACTCAAGCAAAGTATGGTAACGAGCAACTGGCTTTTCGCACAACTATCTGACTGACATGATAAAACAAGGAGGTCTGGGTCAGGATCCGATAAACGGTCAGATACAGGAAAAGTAGAATATACACGGGTAACTACTTGGGAGGGACGAGAGTGAACCGGATATTCCCATGATTGCACTTCAAAAGTTGATACACTAAACCCACGACGTCACAGTTGTATTCGAGAAGTTTCTATGTGGAAAGTACCATTTTTTCTCCGACTGTACTCTGACATTCCTTGCTGTATATTCCCCCGTTGCTTCAGTACCTAAATACATGTCTCCGTCTGGCTACTCACGAGTAGTATAGTTTAGTCGTTCATCCTCACCACTTTGTACCCAACGTTGTCTCTCAATTGTGTCGATCAAGTTGAGCTACAAAGTACCTAGCTAATCTTGCCTTGACCATAAAGTAGAAGATTTTTCCAATATGAGCAGTTACATACTGCTAAGAGGTGCTGTTTATTTCTTAGTTAGGTTTTAGCGAACAACTTCTGTAGTGAGTATGAGCGATCCTAATATACTACTCACATGACAGCTATTCAGTAGTAGGACCACAGCATATATTTTGACATTGAAGTAGCCGGGGGGGAATACAAGAAGAAACATCGGAGTGCAGCATCGCCCAAAATGGTCCCTGATACGTAAAGGACCTGGTCATTGGCATCTGTGGCAACCGAGATGGTCGCGGCCAAGTACCGTATGCAAATGAGTGGTTTCGTTTGTGGTCCTGTTTGAATGCTTAACCATGTGTTGACTTCTTGAATAAACAGCCTTTGTGACATCTACGTTCTTGGGTCACCACACTTCATAAAAATTTGTTTCTACTGAGATGGAAGATCTCTTGACAGATAAGAAGATGTTATGGGGATTCTACAGAAGATAATTAAGTCTACACCTAGTTGTTTTTGAAAACCAGAAAAATCACCTAATGTCTTAAATCTCGTGGGATAACGACTCCTTCTGAATACTATGGTCACTCTAATAGATCGTTTCTTAACTATACCGTCAAATTTTACAGTCGGCTTATAAGGCAGAACTTTGAGTTTTTTTTTCCTCGCTCAGATTTTCTTTTTACTAAACTATGAATTATTTCTCTGTGCTAAAAACACGCAACCGTTGTGAAACAACGATAAAAGACAGCAAAGCCCAACAAAATGCACCAAATATGCAAGCACGCATTACCATTTGTGGGTACATATATAATATAGTTAAAATGTTGAATAAATGCTACCCAAGGGATTAGGCACCGTTTGATACGAAAAACTATTATCACTTATGTAGAACTTTTGTCATACTGCCAGTTGATTGGGAACCATCTCATTTAATGACCCATTTACAAAAAGTCTGTTATTTGTATGATAATAAGCTTGAACGTACGAGCAACACTTCTACAATTGTATACCGATCTCAAGTTAATCAACGCCGTTCAGCTGGTCTGAAACTGTACAGTTTATGAAATCCATATAAAAATCATTGATGTACGAAATTTGTCAACGGTACTCACATGTGCTAGCAAAAGAAATAATTCAAACTGTAAATCATAGATCAGAACTTGTTACTGCTAAGCTATTTCTGTTCTGAGGAATATGGGCGTACTAAAGTGCATTGTTTCTTCTCGTGCTAGATGAACAATCAGCATCACGAACGCTGTCCAATGTTGAACAGAACGGAGAAAACGATAAGGACATATCACGTCTAGACGCACAATTGCCTCTAGCGCAAACGCACTCGACGTCGGATACACCTGCGAAACAATCACTACCAGCTGCTTCAAATAATAAAGGACATTCCGGAGGCTGGCGAAGCAACTTCAGCAACCGATTAATTGGCCGTTTGGGTGCAGCTTTTGCAGCCGCTACGACAACCACACATTCATCCTCACAAGCAACCGGAGGTCTGGATGTAGGCAGCAAATCTGGTCAGAGCCGGATGAACCATATAATAAAACCAAAGGAAATGACAACCGCAGAAGTGAGTGTTTCAGGGAATCCATTTAGTACTGACGTGGACAAAGTGTCTGTGTTACAGGGACACTGTGTCCATGTTAGAACAGCTTCGCGATCGCTCTTACTGGAGGTTAACAAGCCAGTTATTTGCACTCTGTGAACATCTAAATAAAATACACAGAGTGCAGTATGAATTCATTTTGCACACTCTCATCAGTCGTCAACGTGTGACTAGCATGAAAACAAGACCAATAAAAACTTAAATGAACCGATTAAAAGTACAAATCGGGCTGGATCGTGATTGGTACTCACTACTAAACCCATGACAAGCAACGATAGACTATATATTTTTGTGAGCATAGAAACGGCTGCCAATGGCTACTCAACAAGACTGCGACGTACTTGAGAATTTTTGGGCTGTGGGCGTTCATCAAGACCTCAAGTGAAGATACCATACCGATCCTATGACCTGTAGTCGATAAGTGACTTGCAGTGGATGAGTCGAAATGAATTTATATCTTAATTTATGTCTTCTGACTACTCTACTCAAACGACTCAAAGGGACCGAATGTTTCAAACTCTACGAACAATCGGAACATGCACTTGGTAGACAGTAGTCTGTGTGGTGTATGAAGTAACATGGCGTGACCCAAAGTTACTGAAAACGCAAGCTGGTGATTGCAACTGCTTTGTAATTGTCTTATGTCTGTTAAAAGCCAGTTTGTAACATTTTGAATTTCACTAACTTACTACAGGATTGGAGTACGACCTAGCAGGTGTGCACAAGAGCCGACTTATACTACTAGTGTTTATAACATATTATCCGTGCAACACTCGTGAAATGATGCAGGATCATATTCCTTAATTTCGTTAACACTCAAACTTATGAATGAATTTCAGCATATCCGCCTCATCACAATGAGAGACGTTTACAGGCCGCATAAACCCCGATATGTTCTCGTAGTTCTTCCCTGTATGCAGTATTACACGACAATGTGTGTACATTCAACACATGGTTATGTGTATTAGACCATAACGAACCTGATGGTGTAATTATGGTCTGTTATGCACATACGTAGAAACGACTTATAAGACAATAATGTAGTCAGTTTTAAACAAACACACAAACGCAGATCAACTTCAAAATATACTGACTCTGACTGGATATTAAAGACGAGAAAACTAGGCTGATCAATACCGTGTGCTCTTTAGTTTACACAAACGGCAATCGATGAAATGGGTAACTGGCCACAAGCCAAAACTTGTTTCGAATGATTAGGGCTTTTTCTACCTGTCCAAATGTGTACAAGTTTTGCAATTCGGCTGGTCTAATTCCTTTCAATTCGTTCAGTCACAGTCGCCACATCTGTGGTTGATGTGACAAATGCAAAGAAGAATGGCGTAATCATCTTGATAATTAGTTTACATGGCGGCTAATATCTGCTGCAAGACAGTGCAAAACTTTCGTTTCCTTGTCGGGTTCACGATCTAGTAGGTTTGCTCAAACAGTACAACATCCTCGTCAACCGTTTCAGCTCCTCTGGTAAGAAATCGGGTGAATATTTACGTCTACCAGTAGTTTGAATATTTTATAACATTTTACGACACATTTCACTTGCTGTAACACTGTACCCTTTGGGACTAGAGGTTTTTTTACCTACGATAAACCCAACGAAATTGTGCCTCAACTAACATGCACTTTTATCAACAGAGGATCAATAAACTTCGGTGACCATATTCGGCTGTCAATGTACTGAAATGAGGATATGAGAACATGAACATTCAGGAGGGTGATTTTTTGTGCGTGTAACAAATGGACACACGGTTACTCGTGAATTACAGTATAACCAAGTGCGCTTAGCTCAACATTTTAAAACTAGAATAAGAGGCCTAAGCCAAAATATATGTTGTTTATTAGTTCAGTAATGTGACGCTCTAGCAATAGGACTGATATGCTCATTCCAGTTATTAACCAGAAAGACATTTTTCTCACCTAAATTGTTGACTCAGTAGTCATAGTTATTTGCTATTTCTCTAGGCTGAGTTTAAGAAAGTTATCTAGCAGTTCTGCAAAAAGGTAGTAAAATGTGAACCCTGAATTCAGGTCTCCGAACTAGTACCGATGCACACAGTTTAGTGTGTGTGTGTGTGTGTGTGTGTGTGTGTGTGTGTGTGTGTGTGATTTCAACGTGAGAACAGCAAAGATGTCACAACGCTCGGCCATAAGGCTATTAAGTCGGTCAGACGAAGTCTGCCGCCTACACTTATACCCTTCAACCTCAATTGTGAGGGTGCGTTCCAGACAATTTGTCCACCGATTTACAAGTAGGTCATCGTCGTCTGATTGCTAGTCATTCACCCTCAGTGACAAATGTTTAGATGCTGGCTAACTGATTACAATGCGTTGTAAGTAGTATAGGTAAAACCAAACATCTAAATAATATCAGAAGGATATACAACCAAAGTGTAATTTAAATAACCGACAAATATAACAGGTGCACTTACAGTAAGGGTTCGGACAAAAGACAGAGATACAATCCGTGGGTGCGTTAGTGGAGTGTTGGGTGGAATCCTATAGATGTCAACGTAAGGATCTACAGGATGGAAACTGTGTAGTCCACGGAGCACTGTAGCTGTGGTTTGTTCACCGGCGAGCGAGAGACCCAGACGAGTTGCGTTTACATGTGTGCACGGTCTCGTTGTCTTGTCAGTTCCGGTGAGGTTTTTTGTGTCTTGCTGTGTCTGCGTGTGTACGTATGCGTGTTTACGTATGCGTGTGTGCATGTGTGCGTATGCTTGAGTGCATGTGACATTGACCACAGTGGTGTTGACACACTGCGAGTCGCTCGAAGTCACTGCGGGTTCATACGCGTAAGGGTCGCTCAGCTGTGGCTGTGTGAGCATAATATTCAGATCAAATGCCACAGTAAGTCGGTCCGGGCATATGACCTTGACCACACAACGGTGAGCTGCTACATTACGCCCTGCCAGCGTTTTGGGTGGGGACAAAATGCGATGTCAGTAGTAGAGTAAGTCGGTCGGTGAATCACGCACGTCTGCCAGACATCGTGGCAGTTGGCAGTGGTGGTGTTGAACGACTGCTCTGTTGTTGTTGCTATGCCTGTCCTATTGCTGGCAGCTGTCAATTAACTGGGCAATTTCAAGTTGAACATCACAAACAATTTATCGCAGCTGTCGCATTCCCATAGACTTTCCAGTCGACCCCTTTCGAAAGGAAGCACTAGACTCGAGTTTCGTTCTCATTGGAGCTCATCAGTAGTGTATATCGTTGTCACGACCGGTAATAGAACTTCGAACACGCTTTTCATGAATCAACCTTGTTTACCACTGCGCCACTGACCTCACGTTAGGCACGACCAGATTATCATATGTGAACACTCAACCACTTTCGCATGTGAGTAATGATCAGGTTACCCGATCGCCTCGAGAGAAGACACCAAACCAAATCCCCTACTACTCACCAGTAATCAAATATCGCTCAACAAGTCAATGATTTCTGTGACTTCAACTTGGACAGAAGTCCTAGTCGAGGGGTCATCGATTGGAGTTAACAGTAACTGTGTCTCCTCTCTAGGCGATCGGGCAACCTGATCATTACTCACATGCGAAAGTGGTTGAGTGTTCACATATGATAATCTGGTCGTGCCTAACGTGAGGTCAATGGCGCAGTGGTAAACACGGTTGCCTCATGAAAAGCGTGGTCGAAGTTCTAGTACCGGTCGTGACAATGATATGCACTACTGACGAGCTCCAATGAGAACGAAACTCGAGTCTAGTGCTTCCTTTCGAAAGGGGACGACTGGAAAGTCTATGGAAATGCGACAGCTGCGATCAATTGTGGGTGATGTTCAACTTGAAATTAACCAAATTCCCGACTACTCATCAGTAACTGGGCAATTGTATCGTTTGCTGTGGTGTACCAGTGAATGGTTTTTCAATGTACGCCGGTTTTAACCTGTCCAGCGAGATAGTGTCTTTAGTGTTACCCTTCTTGATCGTGAAGTATTTTGGATTACGACTAAAGACAAGATAGGGACTATCGTACGGTTGTTGCAGGGGTGGTTTGACAGCGTCATTACGGACAAATACGTGTGTGCATGCCATCATATCCGATGGAATGTACGACGATCTCTCGTTGGTTCTTGGGTCTGATGGTTTGATGTTGGCCATGTGCTCTTGAGGTCGATGGACATAATCAGAGCGATCTGTAGTGTCCAACATGTTTGAACTTGTGACCGACTGTCCTGGCACGCGTAAAGTGGTACCAAAAACGAGGTCTGCGGGGGAAGCGCCTATGTCTTGTTTGACGGACGAACGGATGCCTAGAAGGATGATGGGGAGGCGTTCCGTCCAGTTCGTCGGATCTTCATGGGCTTTCAACACAGCTTTCAGTTGACGGTGAAATCGTTCAACTAAGCCGTTGGCACACGGATGATATGCAGTAGTTGAGATGTGCTCTGTGCCAAGTAGCTTAGTGAGTGCACCCAAAAGATGACACTGAAACCGTCTTTCTCGAGCGGTAGTTACAGTTGTAGATGCTCCAAACACTGATATCTATCTCTCTACCAGTGCGCTCGCCACTGTGGTTGCTGTGGTATCTTTGATTAGAATAGCTTCTGGTCATTTCGTAAAACGATCTACACATGTCAAAATATGCGTAAAATCATGTGACGGTGGAAGAGGTCCAACAATGTCAATGTGAATGTGCGAAAATCGTGCGTCTGTTGCGGTGAATGTGCCATTGGGGGGTTGTAGTGTGACGGGAAACCTTAGAACGCTGACAAGCAAGACAGGTTCTTACCCATTCACAAACATTGGCGTTGATACTTGGCCAGACGAAACGATCGCAGATGAGTTTCACAGTTGTCCGTATACTTGAGTGCGAGAGATTATGGAAAACATCAAAGATTATTCGAGGATAAGATCCTGGTACAAATGGTCGAGGAAGAGGTTTGGAGATGTCACTAATAATGGTTCCTGTGGAATCAGGAAGTGAAACAGTTTGTAATTTTAATATTGGGGGAGTTTGTAGGTGTTTTTGTAGTTCAGGGTCCAATTTTGTTCCTCCGCCATTTTTTTGCTGATGACGTCAACATCTGATCGTGATAAGGTATCTGCGACCACGTTAGATGATCCAGAGGTATATCGGATGTCAGTTGTGAACTGAGAAATAAAATCCAAATGTCGGATCTCTCTAGGTGAATACTTGGTTGAAGTGTGGTCGAACACGTGAGCTAAGGGTTTATGGTCAGTATATGTACAAAATGTTCGACTTTCAAGTAAATGTTGAAAATGTTTAATAGAGAGATAAATGGATAACAATTCCCTACCAAAAGTGCTATAACACGTTTCCACGGATTGGGGTTTCTTCGAGAAAAATGCAAGTGGCCGCGTAGATCCGTTTACGTGTGGATGTAAAACAGCACCACCGGCAAAGTTGGAGGCATCCGTAGATAGAGATAGTTGCGGATCTGCTTGCATGTGGTTCAACGTAGTAATGTTGGCTAAAGCTGTCTTGATACTTGAGACAGTTTCTGTGGCAGTACTGTCTATAACAAATTTAGAATCGTTTAGAAATAGAAGGTTGGTCAACGGCAGCATTAGCTTAACACCGTTAGGTATAAAACGGCAATAGAAATTAATCATACATAAAAATCGTTGAAGTCGTTTGAGGGATGTTGGTGTTGGGAAACCTAGGACTGCTTTTACTTTGTCAGTTGATGGTGCAGTTACGTTGGAATCAACTAAGTGACCAAGAAAATCAGTTGAAGATTTTCCAAACTGACAACAGTGTGCTGCTACAAATGTGACGTTTTCACCGCAGGCTGCACAAAAGAACGTCAGCTCATTACCGCGGTAGTTCACCGCTTTGACTTGACAACCAGTCCTTGTAAAATATTTCACCTTCGACCTGTTTTTGAAAAGAATTGTGGTTGTGTAGTGTCTCGGCGGAGGTCTGGGCGACTGAGTGAACTGCTGCGCTTGAACGTAAATGTAAGTCATCCACGTCAAACTCACGATTCACGGCGGAAAGGATGGGATTGAGCGTAAAGGTTCACTCAGCGGACCGACAACAGTAACACAGCATTGTGATCTGACATCCCTGACACACCTGCACTGAAACCGATCGCCGTCGAAAGGTGGACCGGATGAAAAATCCGAAGCCCAGACGAAAAGGCCTATACAAATAAGCAGGCCCCTAACCTAATCAGGTTGGCGATAGGCTTCAACACACCACCATAACCATAGTCAAACCAGCTGGCACGGGAGAGTGCTCTCATTTCAAGTCAAGTGGCACGGCTCCATCGTCCCACTGCTCTGGTCACCATGATCCATTATCGATAACATCTGGTTGCTTAAAAATGCTCCCTAAACGTTCTAATGTCCGAAAGGCAGGACCGGATTACGAACCAGCATGCAGCGTTGACTGCAAATGGACAAAGTGGGCATACGATATTTCCCTAACCGACTGTGATATCACTACAATTCTTTCACCAAATGATGGACTTACTATCCGCCCATTTGCTTTTGGGAACAAAACAGACTTACAAACTACTGGGAGACTGACTGAGATCTAACAATTTCTCCCTAGGACCTTAGACACTTCAGGCTGTGCCTCCACATTTACAGCGATTATTTGTGCACTTTGACGTGACGTTTTATAACAGTGTTCTGGAAACCCTAAGCAACACATTACACCTCTCAGTTTTGTGGTCTTGTTATTGACCCGTGTCATTCCACTTCTTGTCAGCATGTCTTATTTGACAACTTTATCCATATATTGGAGCTGTGAGGAAGGCAACTTGTTGTATCGACGAGATCGATGTGGATAGCTCGTTCCAAAATTTTGTCCAGATTACGATTCGTTATTCTCTGGAAACCTGCTTACTGTTGGAAACGGTATATCCACGATGAGAAGGCCATTTAGTTTGGTTGGACATAAAACACTCGTAGCATATGGATTTTGGTTAGGTGATTACGAACTAGATTAACGTTTTGACACATGTGAGTGCTGATCAAAATGGATGGGGCGATGTAAGGGGCATGGCGTATCCCTTATTAGTATCGTGTTTGATCTCAAACGGAGTCTTCTAGAATCGTACAGACTGTAAGTGTGGGTGATTCCGATAGCGGTTTAAAGTCGATGTTTTCCTTTCATCGAACACATGTTCGATTTGTGAACCATAGTTAATTCATTGCTTATATGTATGTCTGTCAGACTTTCCCTATGATTAGTTGCGTTGAGTCACACTTTCTCAGTTCACTCTAACGGACACCAACCACACAAAACATGGTCTGCACGAACTGTCATGCTGGAACTACATCACACACCCAGAGCACAAGTAGCATGTGCGTAATCTGACAGCTGAGCAACGTATCGAACTGGTCGCTTATTTATACGGCCTATGGACAAATTGTGGAGGGGGCTACTAGCAAGTTTAATGCAAAGCATGTGGGTGCGCGATCGGTCACCTGCAAGTCAGTTCGAAGGCAGATCAGAAAGTTAATTACTACTGCCAATATTCATGACCTGTACAGAAGTGTTTGGCTGTTGTGCTAGTGATGTTCTGGGACGTTTAAAAACGGTCCCCAAAAATGCCTCCGTCGACTCGCTCGAGAATATAACATTTCGAAGTCCACTGTACACGAGATACTCAAACGATACAATTATCGGTCAGACCGGGAGGCCCGAGTACAGGATTGTCAGTTGTCGGATACAGACAGATGTCAACCACTTTGCACGTGTTATTCGTCGCAGATGGTTATATATTCGACATTATTTACTGAAGAAGCAATGTTATCTCTGAATGGATTTGTGCCGAAACCGCAGTTTTTCACACATCAATAACGCCATCGGTTTGCTCCAATCCGAAATTGACATAGCCGAGAGCTCATTGTTTGTGCGGGGCTTGTTGGACCAGCGGTTATCGAGCTTATCTCTTTTGCAACAACGTTACAGATGAAACCTCTGTTCGTTAACATATGTTAGTGAAAAAATTTCCGTGATGACACAGTCTGTTAAGGAAATGCTGTATCCCAACTTTGTCCAGTTGTACTTACCGGTGCATGCTGGTTCCCAGTCCAACCCTGCATTTTAAGCGCTAAGACGATTGCAAATATATATGTCGGCAGCCAATTGTTACTCCTCGTGGATCGCGCCGACAAAGCACTAGGACGATGAAGCCGAGCGACCTGACTTGATATCTGCGTTCACTCTCGTGCCAGAGCGTCTGGCTGTCTGTAAGCTTGTTTATGAGGGCAACCCCCGGGTTTTGTATCCAGGTCCATACTATGGAGCGATCACAGGATTGGAGGATTGTACACTAACTCCGTGAGGCTTGATAACAGTATTAGTCTAGATCCAATTAAATGAAATCTAAACTGTGGTGTCAAATTGAGAAGCCCTTAAGCCGGATGATTTGTGTATCTAACGAATTGGAAGTTGGACTGGAGAACATCTACGCTGAATGGTGTGAGAATGGGATCGAAATTTAAAGCGCCGTGCTTCTGACGATTAAAGCAGAAAAATAATTCACGTTGACCAGACCACATTGAACTTTGCTTGACCTTTATTAATTTACAAGTGTGAGCCCTATAAAGTAAAAGTTTACTGTATGCTTCTCCCTGACAACCATTCAGACATACTTTCTTACGGTATTTAATGTGACAGTAAACCTTGATTGGTTTCACTTTGTGCATTAGTTGAAATATTTGGACCTGGCAGTAGACATGACCGGTTTTTTGTTGACTAAAACTAAAGAATGAATGCGCTGAAATTCTATGAACAAAAATTCAGTGTGAGTCGAGCGCTCAATCCTGTGATATACCACTTAATACAATTCAGTGTGGTGTCAAATGGACTAAGTAGTTCTAAGTCATCCGAAACTTTCCGGAATAGATGAATGGGACAAAAAATTCTACGTGTTTATTCTCCAACCACCATAAAATACGTATTCACTTTGTGACTTACATATAGTAAATTGAATACGCAATGAATGTATTTCAGCTGCAGGAGGCACAGGCTAGATCGCTCAACTATATGACACTCTGAAGCACTCACTTATTCATTATCTTGTTCGACTTCAACATATACTGCTTGTTTAGCGGGCTTATTTTCAGCTATAATGGTGTCGAATATACTTTGATTGGCAGCATCTTTTTCGGATTAGCCTGCCATTGTGATTGAAGCCCAAGGACGGCTACACATAGCACACAGCACAGGTGGATTGCGCTGCACCACTTGTGGTTCCACTCATACACCTCATACACGTATTCAGTGTAAACCCGAAGGAATAAGACCAGGAGGTGTGTGAATGAAGCCTTTGTGTCCATCCCGTCAATTCTGCTAAGTCCATTGACTGGCTAGCATGAAACTGAAACCCTTATCTTTCTGAAAAAAAACTAAGAGACTATAATGGTAAGATCTATACTGGGAATAAAAATGTCAAAAATGTATAACAAGAAGTGGATCGATAAACGAGTACATGCTAGTGCACTGTACAGAGGATATGGAAGAAAAACAAAATTTGAGGTTGTAACGGTTCAGTATGTTGCGCTATACCCGATGGCTCAATCCTAGCCATCCACTCACCCCACATCCGGTCAGGAGACTACACGTTAACTGTCCCACTCACTCACGTATCCCTGGCCTATTCACAAGGTCACAGACACATCACGCGCTCCACAGGCCAGCGCGTGATTCAACATGCCCTGTCCACTCTGCACACACAGGCTCCGCTTGGCATAACTCACCTACACTAACCCGACAGACAGTGACGCCTTGTCCTCTCAACACTACGAGAGGAAAGGTCACATGCACGCAAACACACGCGCATCGACTCAGCTAACTCATGCGCGTTAACCTACAGGCGCATAATGCACGCACAC
>LUCH01000090.1:342634-356230 GCA_013368495.1 Paragonimus heterotremus | reverse complement strand
CAACTTAGAACGGAATAATAAACGAATGATAAAAATGAAAAAATAAATTGAAGACAACCCCAGCATTCTTGTGTTAACGTGGCCATACGCAAGCGACCACGGCAACATCAGCCATACCGATATTCGACAAACAATTACGATAAGGTTGTTTCCAATTAATGGTCAGCGAAAACAGGGAGATATGAGTCCATGACGCAGATTTCGACGATTTCAATTTCTGCACCAGGTATCCAGCCATTAAAACGAATTTTTCCGGGAAAATAATTTTCCCAAACACGACAGCTCAGAAACTCACGGTCTACCACTAGCATTCACAGTGTACCTTCATTGCTCTCTTCCTTTTTCTCCCGTTTTTCTTATTTTTCCCTACCTTCTCCTTATCGTCCTCCCTTTCATTCTTTTACAACGAAACGTTTCGTCTTCCCTTGTTGACAGCGTGCTGCTATCTGCTCCAAAACTCAACACATCCCATGCACTTTCGTCACTACAACAGTTCCCTTGATCGATGCGGACGGACCAGAACGAAAAGTGAGATAAACCTGTTGTGGAAACAAGCACCATACTCCTGAAACTTACCGAAACATCTCGAGGCGGGGATACTACACAAATTTGTACTTCGAGCTCCGCAAGAAACCAGTGTTACCAATTAGGCCAGCAAAAATTTGTGCGTGAATCGCGAAAGCATCACATATTCTCACCACTTGACGCACCAGCTCAACCTGATTGGTTCTCTGCTATATTACGCGCTACGTGATTCCGCCTATGGGGTATGCGAATTGGCCATTAGCTCGGGTGGGTTGGCAACATCAACCAACGATTCTATTATTGCAAAACGGGTTACCAGTGTGAACACGCCCGAACGAATTTCAAGTCATACATGGAAGAAAATCTGTTCAAGAGATTATTCGGTTTTCCAGGACGACCGGTCATAAGTTCTTATTACATGACACACCACTCGTCACGAGGCGGTATATTTTACCAGTATGCCACACAATGAGGGATTGTGACAGACGAACAGGGAAATGACCTAAGTGACTCTCTCTACCCTACGTTTTTTGGTTGACGAATACTATCAACTGGTGAACGAGCAAAGCAATCCCAATGGCGACGAGGTAGTTGGAGTGAATAACACATGATAGTTTTGGGAAAGCCGCCCCGTGGTATCTATTAAAAGGTTTCGAGCAGTTATTAGACACTTAGAAGACGAGGGTAGGAACCAAGCATCAAGATACCGCTGAAAATGCATGAGAACAAGTTGAGTGACTCACCTTGGCGCCAGGTCCCCTGTTTGGAAAGTTAAATTATGTTGCTTTTGAATTTAGTGACAGTGGTGAAAGCAACCTGAAATGTACGACATTTTCAACAGGAAAACAGGCAAGGTCGCTGTGATGCCTGGCCAATATTTTGGATTAGGGCAGAATAGAGTAGCTTGCTTGATCATTTGACTTGTTACGGTCTCACTGTTTGGTTGCTACATTACGTATGCTACGGTTAACCTAGCCTGGCTTGTAAGGGGCTAAGGCAGAGAGTAGACGGTGTTTTGAACAACTTTCGTCTGAATGAAAGCTTATCAAACATTGTCTTTTTCTTCGTTACATTGTTCCAAACGCCTGAGGAGTCCCACTGCTCACTGTCTGATCAAATGTGTCTACCTGCTCAATATCAGTCACACTAGGTTCGCTGAATTGGTAGCCATCAAAGCACATTTCGTCTTTGTGTACTGTCTTCTTTAATAGTCAACTTTTGCTGGATTCCGAACGGTGCTGTTAGGCAGCGTATATAACGGCAGTGCTGGCTGGCACAGCCAAACTTGACGCAACTGTTTCTGACATCGCTGATTGTCGGTTTAATTTTCCCCTCACCTGCTGATACGTTGTGGGTGCTATGGAGTGCCATCCTAAACATTCGCTGTCCACGACTCAGTTGTGCCCTGAAATCTGATCCATTGCGAAAGGCTGCCAACCGGGGTCGCTCGCTTCCCTCGGGCAGTGATGAGCCGCCAGCAATCCACCGACCAGCCTATTCGCATAAAAAGGATGCAAATTCATTGTTGTTCATGAGCGTATTTAAGCTGCGGTGGATCGCGCCACGTGTGAAACTTACCATTGTAACGTGCGGTCGAAACCAGCAAGCGCGCACAGGTTGAATTTGAATCGGGTAACGGAGCGTGCTGCTGTGTTGTCGGCGCCGTTTTAGTTATCGTCTGTGTAAGTCTTGTGCATGGCTTACTTGGCCTTTGGCTCATGTTTGTTTTCTTGTTGTTCCCTTTTTCAGGATTTGTTGGAACCCCTACTTTGGAAGAACGCTGTCCCCTGGTGTCTCCACGTTGCCCCACATTGGTCCGCAGGTGTGCCGGACAGTCAACGTGTAAACAGCCGGCTCGCATGTTACACCATGCTGTAGTAATTTGTCAGTGGGACAAACACCAAAATCATGGAAAGACTGAGGCTTGACTAACGAGAGAGAAATTTGTCCCAAGCACACATTGTTCAAAAAACTAAAGGCAGGCATCTAGCTGGCCTTCAGCATCCAATAAACCAACAATTTGAGACAAATAACAAACTGTTCTGAGCCGAGTATCGCGCCATGCGCAGCTCTTATTGATGTAAAACACAACGACCTGAAAACAAGTCACCAAACCTTAGAACCATGATGAGAGGCTCAAAACAATCTGCGATAGAGAACAGTAACATGGCAGCGCGCGAACCGAGCGGAAAGTTTGCGCTCCCTGTGAATGTTTTGTGAGGTTATAAGGGCGATCGAATATTGATGGCATGGGCACTCGCGTGGTATGCCGGTATGGTGATTCAAGGCCGAAACGAGTTAGAAACGGCCATTTGAACGCCAAAAGAGATTTTTCAAATCTTTTAAAAAATATTAGAATGCATATTGTGGGACAAATATATAGATTTTATCAAGCATAGTGGTAATGTTCCAGTTAGAAAAATCAGCTTTACATAAAAATGGTTAATATTTGCACTTTTGTTGGGAAAAATGTGTCGCCATTTTTTTCCGGTAAGAACATCATTTTCGCTTTCATAATCGATTTCACGTTCTGAAAATGCTTCCATCGAAATTTTCGTGGTGGAATACATGTGCCTACTCCACAGAAATGCTCAGTTTTACGTGGTTTGGGAGATAGGATTGAACTTGTAATTTTCGACCACGTTGCGCTTGCATTGCGTTGTGCGCGATATATCGTGGTAATTCCTAACGAAAACTGTGCCGCCACGTTTGTTGATTAGTTATACATCTGAGTTATATATTCCACTTGTTCCCCTGATAGTACTTCCGATGGAAAACGGTCTAGGTTATCACGTGGTTGTTTCTACCGACGGTATGATTTAAACACGGACAACACGTCCCACTCTATCATAAACAACGTGTGTGTTGTTTTGTTTATTGTTCAATGACTATGCTTGAATGTAGTTTGCCATGTATACGCGAGTCAATGCTCGTTATTTATCCGACGAAAACTGATTCTCATTTTCACCGTTCCAGCTACGATCTTTCTATCTTCGTGTCATGGACGCTTATGATTTCGAAGACAGTCTACGTTTTCGCTGGCTGCAGACTTCACTGACGGCTGCCAGAATGTTATTTCAGTTATGGCTAAGACTGAAGGAGATCACTGAAACTTATGCCGAACGGTCCAAATACAAGTTTATTCTGGTTGCTTTTGTGTTGGGCAACCCCCAATGCAGCGCACGCCAGTCGCAAAGGAGGACGAATTAGCGTAGAAACCCCTGCTGACCTCGAAGAGTCAAATATGCCTGTTAGCACCATTCTCAACAGTAACGACCAAGAAATCCTTGTCCTGACAATTGTAAGTTACGGTACTGCAGGTGACGTAGATTTAACAGCCAGCCACAAGAGCCGTTACAATGCCCAACCCAGTGAATTAACTCCTAGGTCGGTCGTTTGTAGTAACTCTACCCTCAAAAATTGAGATAACTGGGTATAGTGTTATTAATGATGTAACTCACGTGGAAGGGAGTTCCGGATTTTGGGAACATCAAAAGTCAACCCAATACAGATTGAAACCGTTATGGTACACGACATAAACATTACACAACATGCAACAGACACCCCACCTAATTTCCGTATAATTTCACTCTATATAACCAGGGTGCAGAGTAAAACAGATGTTTTATGATGCGGAATTCAGCACGTGGCAGCCAGCAGTATAGTGACGACAGGTCGTCCTGAGTTGCTTCCGGTTGAATTTTGTGGCCACACCTCCGCGAGGTCTAGCACTGACTAGGGCCAATAAAGTAGCGTCAAAAATGCCTGGTACAAGCTCACAAGGGACACAGCCATGAGCTGCAGTTCAAACCTATATATAGTGACAACGGCTACACCAGCAATCAAAAGCAAACTTCATGGCATGCACCGTGGTCAGGGTACCGACGACAGTTTCAGGTAGGCGAGACAAGAGTTTAAGGGCCTTGACCAACTAACTGCTGAGAGAGAAAGTTGCTCGGATCGACCTGACTCAGATTCCCATCATCCAAATTCATACACGCGAGTGGGTGTGGCCGAACCTCTGGATCGTCCTAAGGTTGACTCTTACGAGCTGAAGGGTATGCCAGCAAATGTGTGAATCCCGCATACTAAACGAGACAGTCTATAAACACCACCTACACTCCGTAGATATTGGCAGGCAAACGGAGGGACGGCTTAGTGGAAAAATGGAATTGAAAAATTGGGTAGGTGGTTTCGAATAGTAAGGCAGTGATCAGAACACTGCCGCTGGAGGTGATTGTCTGTTATTGATCCGAAGTTCTGTAATGATCTGTAAACGTTTGCCGCAGTTATGTGGGTATTCAAACTGCTGCCAACCCTGTTGGTCAATGGGGTGTAACGAAGTCCCCGGGCGACAACAGAGGAAGGTGAAGCGCCGCTTAAATCATTCTAAGCAGCTCGTAAATCTAGGGATCGTCAGTTCGCCCTGAAGTTTTGCACACTCTGAAAATTAACTGTCTAACGAAGTCTTTTAGAGAGATAGTCCTTGTAGTGGCCTAATCAGTCAAATGATAAAAGTAACCAAGATATGGTAGAGTGAAAGAAGAGTCGTAACGGTTATGGATAGGCCCAAGGATAGACGTACAAATTAAACAAGCGATATATCGGTAAAATACGGACGACTCATTGATAAGTCAAAGTCCGTTAGTTTGAACAGACCACTACCAGATAGGAGGACAGCGCCAGAGATGAGATTCGTCGGACGACCGATAGATTAATTCCGATGGCAGATAAATGAGAAAATTTCGCCACACTAGCCGGTTGATTCGATTACCTCCCAAATCTCCAAAAATGTGTTTACCAGCGGTACTGGACGCAGAGAGAACGCAAGGCTCGCGAACCGAGAAGTGTGAGTGAGTTGTATTTACCGACTATTGATTAGTTCGATTAAGTTGGTTTAAATGTTGGCTGCACATGAGAAGTTGAGGTGAGTGAAACGTGTGAATAATAATCAGAATTATGAAATAGAAAATCGTGTAGAAAACGTTACATCCTACTTAAAAGCTATTCGTCTTCGTCTGCCTGTTCGCTTTGACAAAACTTACTTGTGTGGCCCTGAGTTTTCGGTTAGCTCGGATGACCCCAACATTAGACATACCCATATCTCATAAATGCGGCGCTATCTCGTGCTTATCGTTGGCAGCGCCGCTAGGAACTAACGATCGCCTGACAATTTAACGATCGTTAAACTCTTCCGTCCCGTCAGAAGTAGCAAAATAAGCGCAACATCTTCAGCAAAATTGTCGTGAAAAATTACTATCGGAAGCCGACAGAATGTCGTGAAACTCACTGTATTCTAAAGAATACGTGGCTGTTTTGTGCGTGAGCCGCGTTCATAACACCCAATCTTTGACTGCAAAGGAAACCCTTATAGGTTAGTCGAAAGGGTGATTACAAGCCATGGGTCCACCACCGGTCTCAAGAGGGTACTCCAGCGCTGCTATATGCTTGATAAGCACGTATTCGGCAAAATGGATGTGGAAGTTTCAGAGTACACAAAAAAGCCGGAAACGAGGCAATTATGATTTCACGAAATACTCACTTTGCATATAAGCTTACATTGGCAGGTGACAATAACCAGAACACTCGGCAGTTTGACGGTTAGGCCCAGTCTTGGCCCGCCTTGCGCGTGGTTCCTGAAACCACAATCTCATGGTGAAGGTGGTGCCAAATGAGAAGTACATAACCGGCTTGCCTGTGTCGCAGTTTCACAGTGTTTATCGTTCGGATAGTGGAGTACCTGGGCCTCCTTTTAACTATCAGGGCGTTGTCACGGTGAGCAAGGTTATTATTCGCGTGAGCTGGGGCAAGCAATAGCCCTGCTGAGCGATTCAGCGACTGCTTTGCGGGTACGCGGCAGTTGCCCAAGGTAACCGGATCCAGGTAGATTTTCTCATTCGGTGTCAAGCGAACGTCTGTTGACCTGGAAGGCAACCGTTGAAAGGGGAGTACCCTGTTTTTACACGTGAGGCACAACTGTTGTAGACTGCGGTAAATACCAAGAACGGAGTAAGATCGCTCTCATAGTGAAGTTTTCTGTAAATGAGGAACAAGCGATGCTTCGAAACGATCTTTAGAGGCCCCGCTAACGACTCAAGAAGGACGGCTGTTTCAGTGATCGATAGCCCTGTGAGAAAGGAGCTGCGGCTGACAGAAGATCCGAGGGTGAAGGTTGGGGGACTTTCTGATGTGTCCTAACAGGCCATCATCACTCGATATGATAAAGAACTGTTGAATGAGATCCACTCCATTGGGGAGTTGTGCGAGAATCTAACCACCACGTTGTTGTCGTAATTCAGGCCATACACATCCATGAAGAGGTGAGATTCAGTGCACACATCCGTAGTTAATTGTATTCAGTTAGTGCATAGAAGTTAGTCAAGAAAAGCATACTGGGACGCACATGAACATGCAGTCGGTCAACCTTGCCGTACATGCCTGCTGCTAAGGTATTTATAAACGGGGGAACAGATGATATTAACAAAGGGGTATGCAGAACACATGAGAAAATAAGCGCTGGTGTATATAGCGGCTAACTTTGAGGGCTACAACCCGTGTGAGTCGCGCCTACATCCTTGAACCCATGTATTGATCGCTGAAATCGTTCAACCATAAAGCGAATAAATGGATTATTCCCGGTGATTGGCCATTAGCTGCAGAGACTATTCTGGTTGATTAAAGGCGATGACGCCTATTTGAAAACCGAATGAAAATGACGCTTCGTAGCGGGTAGAAGCCTAGTTCATTTTCCATGAATCTACAGGTTGTGTTCACTTAACATCAGTGAACCAGTCGTGAAGCCATGCTTCGCGCACACACGACCAAAATGAGCCAGTTACAAGGCACTGCCTCGGTAAGTCATTTTCTGTATGTTGTGTCACTGCGTTCCCGTCGCTATTTCGTCAAAATTACTCAGGTACATGGATATTTGTTCTTGTCCCCGAATGGAAAGTCGTCGATTCTTTAATGGGCTATCGACATATGAGATCTCTCAAACTCCTCTAGAAGTTTGAATCCTACTCAGTTTGTCTCATGCCGTTTTCTTTTTCAAACTTTGCACTGGAATTTTCTTTTCTTCTCAACTACTGTAGTATAATTTAGTTCGTTACGTTCTCAACTTAGTTAGGTAATCTCGCGTTACCTTTAACTTCTAAAATTAACGTTACTAACCACCACCCACCTAATGTCGAGTGTATCTTGTTTCATTCCCACTTTTCATCTGCCTCAGTGGATATCTTGCATACAGGTTGAAGCAGTCTGCCTGCGTTAGTTAAAGCGGGCGGTGAGTCACTAGGTTCGACCGTCAATTACTCGCCTATGCAAGCCGTAACGAGCTTATCCACCAATGGAAGGCGTTCATCCGGCACATAGTTCTTAATGCCTGTAAACAAAGTTTTTGGGAGCAAAGACAGAAAAACGTACACCGTGGGGTCCACGAGCTCTGCTGACGCTCATTGAGAAACAAAGTTTTCAGCTGGCGAAGATGAAAGTGAACAGTGAATTGCTTAGTACGAGGCTGGCCCACCTGGAGACTGAGTACAAGGCAGTTATCGGCAGAAGGAGGAACATCTTAGTATATGGTATTCCCGTGCTTAAGAGACAGCAAACAACGAGCATTCTCGCTGAGGCACCATCTGCCAACTGTATTTCCAATAGGGGGATTATCATGAGATATCGGAATAAGTAGTGTTACGAGTGGGAAAATGGAACCTGGTGACCAACGTATCTTGGGAACCAAGACCGGTAGTTTTGGAACTCGTACACCTTTTCCATCGGGACCAGCTGCTCGCGAGATCACTGGACATAGAGACTAAGTCAAATAACAAATTTGCAATAGTCCCAGACGCGCTAAAACCTGCTTCTCCGAAAGATGTCCGTTCCCTGCAGAGGCCGTAGACACAGGACACCGATCGTTGCCTCCAGCTGGCTCTTCCTCCTATTACGAACGAGTCCCGGGCTAACACACAGATTCCATCCACGTATCTCAGGGTCCTAATGCAGCATCACAAACGCGCAGTCCGTCGCCCGCAAAAAATGGAATCCTCCCTCGGATACAATCCCCGAGGGCTCCCCACAACGATATAAAGGACACGATCGGTTGGACCCCCAACGTGTGAAGGCCTATTACACAAAAGCCTGCAACACAAACAACAAATGGGGTGAGTTACTCGCCCTAGCTGGTGGTTGCGACGTGATCGCCATCACACAATCTTGGCTCAGAATGAATATGCAGTACGAGGGGCTGTACCCGGAAGGATATAGGAATTACAGACAAGATGGCCGGACGGGAGGCAGGGAGGAAGGGCGTTACTTTTGATTGCCGAAAGATATATGCAGCCGCAGGGATTCTCTCTCAGTACGTTCAACTAGTAGAAAGTGTGATGGTGTTGAACACACAGACCGTCTCAGTCGTGTGTGTCTACCGTAGTCCAATGTCGCAAGCCATCGAGGGTGCGGAGCTTATATCTCTTTTGAAGGTCACCACTGCTAAGCCACACCCCCTGCTAATTCTTGGAAACGTCAACGCTGCTGGTATCGACTGGGAGGAGGAATTAGCCTCTGCAGGAAGTTTTGGAGCAGACCTGCTGAAATTCCTCCATGACATGTTGATTCAACACGTGAGATGTAACTCGCGTTGTAGAATAGGGCAGGTCCCCTCACTGCTTGATTTAGTGGTAAGCAGACACGAAAATCAGGTTACTTCTCTTAGGATGGGTGTTCCTCCTGGAAAAATGCCCATGTAACTATCACTTTTGAGTTCTGCATCAGATGACACGCGATACCATCCAAATTAACACGCAACTTTGGATGAGTTAAAATCGACAAATTGATCCTAGATGCGAAGTCTTTGGAGTGGAGTCATCCCTCAGGAACGGTAGAAGTCTGGGAGCTGATTAAACGAAATCTATAAATTATCACAGAAAAACAGGCTCCGATGACCAGACGCCGCTCACAGGACAAACCTCGTTGCTGGACGGCTAGAATAGACAAGGCACATAGGAGGAAAAAGAGGGCCTGGCTAACTTTCAAAAAACATACTGGTCATAAGAGATTTTTACTCTACCTTCGCGAAAGGGACCGAACGATTAAACTTCAGAATAGTGCACGAACCGCCTACGAATTAGCACCTGCTCGAGATGCCAAAGTCAACCCAAAGCGGTACTATGCATGTGTCCAAGCTAAGCCAGCGACGTGCAGGGAGATAGGTAGCCTGAAGCCCGCCGATGGCAACTTACTTACCGTTGCTCAGGAGAAACCGGAACATCTGGCGTCGCATTTCGCAGATGTTCACCGTAAGGATAGTCAGCAAAACCCCACCTTAGACATGCCTTCTATGCCCATCTTGGAAATGACTCACGAATAGATCTCACCTGATGCGATAGAGAACCTACTGCGGCAGCTGAACACTCATGAAGCCCCGGGCCAGATGGCATTCACGCGGCTATCATCCCTCCGTTAGCCAGTGTCCCAACTGTTCCAGTGACCAACCTGCTCAGCTAATCTATCGACAAAGGTAGAGTGGCCCAGGATTGGCGTGAAGCAAATGTCATAGCTCCGCACAAATGCAGAAGCAAAGAGGAAACTGGTAACTATCGACCAGTGAGTCTTACTTGCATTTTACTGAAAGTGTGCGAAACAGCTGTTAGAAACAAAACTGCCAAACACCCAACCGAGAACAAATTGTTGGATGCGAACCAACATGGATTCGTTAAGAAAAATTCTTGCCTTTCCAACCTGTTGTGTTTTCTGAATGAAGTAACACAACGATTAGACGGAGGCGAACATGTGCAAGTAGGTTATCTGGACTTCAGTAAGGCAGCCGACTCGGTAAATCACCAAATGCCTCTGCTGAAACTAGAGCATTATCGGATAGTGTCTACTATCACTCGATAGATAGCGAATTTACTCTGCAACACAGCGTTCAGAGTCACTGTCGGTGATTCCAGCTCACAAGTATACCCTGTATCCAGCGGAGTGCCACAAGGGTCAGTACTTGGACCTCTACTGTTTCTAGTTTGCTTCAATGACCTGACTATATCCTTATTATCTCCACATCATATGTCTGCAGACGATTTGAAAATTGTCGGTACTCCAAATCAGAATTTTGTCCAGTCTTACTTAGTGAAGCTATCCGACTGGTCAGTAAAATGGGATTTACCCCTCAACCCAGAAAAATGTCTACACCTAATTAAAGATAGCAACAGGTCTACTCAAAGACAGCTTCCCAACTCTGGTAACCAGAGCACGCTGAAGCAAGTCACTGAAGCTAGAGACCTTGGGGTTCTAATCCAGAGTGACTTTAAACCCACGGCGCAGTGGGCTTTGGCGGCGAAGAAAGCAAGAGGTTCGCTTTTCCAGCTCATGAGAACCAATTCATCCAGAGAGCCGGGAGTAGTGATCCCGTTGTACAAAACGTTCGTTAGGCCCCATTTAAACTTCCGTATACAGGCCTGGAGTCCATGCCTACAAAAAGATAAACGAGCTTCGAAAGTTTCCAAAGGTTAGCTACTAGGTTGACACGGGGCGTGAAGCCCTCAGACTATATTAGCAGGTTAAAAACTCTCAAATTATTTTCCCTGGAAAGAAGAAGGCTTCGTGGAGACTCAATAGAAGCTTTTAAGATCCTAATAGGTCTTACTGATGTCCTGGCTAGTACTTTTATTCAGCCGATGAAGATGCCCCAACTGACAGGGCATCATATGATGACCCACAAACCGCAAGCAAACGAGGGTGTCCGCGCTTCATTCTTCTCTCACAGAGTGGTGAACGCGTGGAATAAGTTCCTCCCATACACTCGAAGCTTCAACGCTGGAAGCATTCAAGCGTACGCTTGACAGGTCTGGAACCGAGTGTTTCCTGACCTAGGGTGGACTTGGTTAGTGTCATAACTTTGTATATATGCCGTGTGTACACAGCTGTGTTGTATGTAGTTTCATCTAGATGTAGGCAGACGTTTATGTGAAGATACGAATGTAAAAATTTTATCTATATGTATATGCATATATTACTAATCTACTCAAACTATTATTATTATTATTATTATTATTATTATTATTTAGAGTGTGTAATAATGTTTCAACCTTCCGTATTACTTGGTTGTACACAAGTGCTGTGGGGGTGAGCTCGAAAAGAGGGTCTACAACTTAGCAACCACTCGTGCGGATACTCAGAAGGTAGACTGTTGGGATCATTACACCCGGTCATTAACAGCTACGGCCTTGCATTACATGATAACATTTTCACCCTGGAATCCAAACAGTCCTGCTCTTCAGTTCAGCAACACTTTTAGTTCTAAATTGGATACTGTCGTCCATAGGAAGTTTTCATTTTCCTTCTTCCTTTATTTATTTAGTCCAATCATTTATCATTTTTTGGACGGCTCATGACGGCTCCTTGATACGACTGATTGGCGGATGTAGACCATAAGACGAGACAGCACTGACAAAAATGTCACTACAACTGGTACTCAACTATATTTTATATATTCGGGCTATTTAAAAACAAATAAAGCAGAAAAGGCCGTAACTAACAAGTTACAAAAAATGAGACCTTCAGCCGGAATAGAAGGGTAATGACGTCAAGACTATTCGGATGGAATTATTTTCCCAACAAAAAATGTAAATAAATAAATGGTATGACGAGCACATGCCTCCATTCCGAAGGCTACAAACTTGGTCCTACCAGGTGAGGCAGTGGGAGACGGGGATTGTAAAATTCTACTCTCTCCCTCTTATTGCTAAAAGAAAGAAATTTGCGTCAGACTATCTCAGTACCGTGTGTTCATCTGTCGCCATTGAGATATCGGGGGTATCACATGGATTGAGCTGAACCTGAACATGTCCTTCGTTCTAATTTATCTTTTTTTCTTCCTCTCCACAACAGCAGTAAGCTGTCATGTGAGTACGCACTCTGCAACCCCTCTTTTCAGTGTGCAGTAATGGCAGTAGTCTCTCCCAGTACTACACAAATAGTGTCGCTGAACTGTCGCAGTTACTTATAAGAGTAACATATAGCCCGGGTACCATATGCATATCAGCGGTTGTGTCAAAACGAGTGTGTACGGATGTGTACGTATGTGTACGTGTGCGTGATTATCTCAGTACGATTGTCTCGATTTTATTAACGAACATGCAAGCAAGTTGCTTGCTGGTACTCTAATCCTTTCTCCTCTTCTTTATGTACAAGACTGTCGTTGTTTATGTAGGTTACGGGTACCAGACAGACGAAGCTCGATAAAGGATCTCCAATCGAAGCGCGGGAAGCTGTCGCCTATCAGCGCAATAAACTGGACTACCAGGCTGCTGGCCGCCACTTCCCGTGGACTAAACTGAATTCTGTGAGTTCGAATTTCTCTGCGTGTTGTTTTATTGATATTTAACTGCGCTCGTAAACTAAAGACTTCGTGAATTATGAAACAACTCATTCTTATTCGCTTAGTCGCCCCAGAGGTGGTAAAAAAATCCAGCTGTGGATCTTGCGTAAAGATTGTACGCGTGAAGGATCAAGCCATGCAGTGTTTGATCTGCGACACATGGTTTCACACCTCATGTCTAGGCATGTCGAACGGAGTTTACAAAATGTTGACAACAACACAGCTAGACTGTATCCACCTTGTTTGTCATTGTTGTAGAGCCGCAAGACAGCCCCCCATTTCCCAAACTAACACCTTACCAGTGGATGTGACATCCCCTGAGCCGCGAGCTGTAGCCAGTAAGGTTTGCATCGCAAGTATTAGAGACACAGCATCATATGCGTCAGTTGCCTCGGGAGCGCCTTGAAAGAAGGTTACCCTGGTTGCTCCTGAAACGTACATGCCCGTTTCTGCTGACAACCCGTCTACAACGTGTAAGCAGAAGCGACCGAATTCCGAGGTTCTGCACTCGATACTACCCAAGAAGCTCAATGTCTCTGCTCGGGAGAGCTACGTTAATAACAGCGTTATTTCGGCAAAGTTCTCTAAGAGCACCAATAAATTCGCCCCAAAACGGTCAAACTTAATTGCTCGGGAAGATTCTGTAATTGTTCAGAACTTTCCGGAATGTGCCGCCAGCTGCTTAAAGCTGCGAGACG
>LUCH01000090.1:305926-339350 GCA_013368495.1 Paragonimus heterotremus | reverse complement strand
AGCTTCATCTCTGCGTGTTCGCAAGGCAATTTTCAGGCTCGCCTTGACCAACATTTACTGCATTAGTTCAGGTACTGCACCCCTTTTCCAAATTTTAGCCTGTTGCTGAGGACCTCGAGATTCTACGCATCGAGATACGGAAACCTCAAAAGCTCCAGCTTCCTACTTCCGTTTACAACCCATTGAACCCATTGAACCATTGAACTAACCTGAAATGTTCCAGTAAATTCGATGAGGATCGATTTGTGTTGCCGTAGTCACAATATATGACGTTTTGGCGTTCGCATCTGCATATGCGCTATAGAGTTATATCCGTTCTAATCGATGGTCGATGGACAGTTGGTTGATCGTAGTGACCAATAAAAAATTTACTGCCGCTATTCCACTTTGGATTATTGCCTCTTCCGATTGGCTGCGATTGGCTCCAAAAAAACAAGACCCAATGAAAACTAGAACGAGGCAGACTCCGGATAGGGACGTGTTTGTTTGCTGGGCTAATCAACAATGGTTGGTGTGTATGAAATACCTGTTTGTGTTTATGAATATAAATGATCATATAGCCGCGTGAACCCGGAGAGATTTATTTGAAATGTACTCTAGCATGGGTCAAATAAATCAGCAGGTTAATATCATGGCGGCTGTAGATGTCAGGATTTTGGCAGCTGCTGCCAGATCACAATATTCTAGAATATTGTAATCTGTGGGTTGGTAATGGAAGCAGGAAACGATTTTTGTGGGTTTCATATCATGGTGCATATATCCATGTGACTATAGTCACAGACCTGAAACAGATAAACGCTTTAGCGAAGTCAAGATAGACGGCTCTAACGTTGATCCCCTGGTCAGCTGAGTTCGTTCACTAGTCGGTGGATATCAACAAACTCGTGAAATTTTGTTTACCTCGGTTGAATAGAATTCGATTGTTTCCTTACCCTAGGTGCTTTTAAAATTACAAAGCAACTGATTCTTATTTCTCTTAACCGCTCCAGGCTTATATATAGGCTCTCACTTATCCGTTAATGATAGTGAGAGTGTCTAACTACGGATTATTCGTGAATTTTGTCCACTCGAAGGAGCATCCTATGCAGTGCTTGCGTTGCGACATATGGTTCCACATCTAGGGACATTTAGAACTGTCTACTAAGATATACGGAATACTAAAAGAATCAGAAGTTGATTACATTTGTCTTGTTTGTCTCTGTTCTGTGACCATCAGGTAGGCTGCTATAGCAGCCAGAATTATAATTCTCTGGCCTGCGTCTTGCCCCTTGTAGTGGATGCGACATTCTCTGACTCAATGACTCTGATCAGCATGGTTTATAACGCAAGTGAGACTGACAATACCGTATCCGTCAGTTGCTCCTGAAGCTAAGTCAAGTAGGACTACCACGATTTTTCCAAAGATACCCAACCTCATCGCTGCTGATAATCCGCTCACAGCATGCAAGAAGGTACGATGGTTCTAAGATCTTCGGTTCGGTGCTTCCTAAGATGCTCGATCTTGTTGTTCGAGAGAGCTGCATTGAGGAGAAACTGGGATCACCAAAATTCCCTAAAAGCGCCAACACCGCTGCTCCTAAAAGCTAAGCTCCTCTGCTCGGGAGAATTCTGTATTTGTTAAATATCTTTCGAACGGCACTGCCAGCTGCTTAATGCTTCGCGGCGAACGTGACTGAAAACTCCGGGGAGGCGTTTACACCAAAATGGGCATTGGTCTGTATCCTGAACTCTGTCACGGGGTTAGCCAGGAAACTGGGTTCGACGCATGTTGACAAACCCCAGTCAGCAAGAATCGTGTTTTCGACATCTGGTGTGGCGAAAAGTGTTATTCTAACGGCCTACAAACTGCTTGACGGTTCTGGAGCCCGGATATACCCTAATATACCATAGGCTGAACGACAGAGACAAAAACTCGTTAGCAATGTATCCGGGACCATTGATCAGTCCAACAGTGTTATCATTAAGAGTGTCCCAGATTCCCCTAACGATGACCTGGAACATGACAGGAACCAGTGGCGATTCTTGTCAGCAGCACTTGTACTTACCAACGTCCAGCTGCAACATATTCATCACATTCTGTGCTCTAAGCTAGAGCCGGACTAAACTTGTCCGCAACTTCTCAAAATCACTGCCACTGCGATTAATGGCACCGCATATACTACAGCGGTTACGCTATCGCTTCGCGGCACCTGTTGAAGATTTAATGCCCCCATAAAACTTACTGCAGCCGACTCCTGTGGCTTCGGCAGCGGCCACCGTCGTTGCACTGTGAATGGCATACCTCATTCGCAATCCCACGATAATGCCTACCTGTTTGCTGTTAACTGTTAAGTGCGTCTACATAAATGCGCTCTATTTAATCGATAATTTGGTTGAGCTTCGTGAGCTTTGTTCTTTCGTAAAGCCCCGGATTGTTTCTTTAATGGAGTCGTGGCTGAGCACTTCCTATCCATTTGCTGAGCTTGCCTCGGAAGATATCGTTCTTCGTGCTGTTAAGACTGGAAGTAGAGAAGGGGGGATCGATCCTCTATGTCCACGCCCTTCTCCAAGTCTTATTTTATAACAAACCAGTATTTGCTGTGATTCCGGAAATAATTTGATGCATGATTCGCCTAAATCGTTCTGACCATTGTCTGATGGGGGTGCTTTGTCCTACCCCATCTTCTGATAATTATCTGGGTTTGAACCTATGTATACATGAGGCTTTTCCCATACCCTCTTATTGAGTGACTTCAACTTACCGAAACTACTTTCCGGTTTCCTTGTACGCAATTTCCGGAAATTGTGTGTTTGGACTATTTCTCCACACAATCGGGGCACTAAGCTTGTATTGGAATTCTTGACCGTGATAGCTTGAGTGCCCACTAACTAATAACGATAACTCAGAGTTACTCAATGAAGTAGCTCAATCAGTGTATGTATCTTTATTGTTGGGATTGGTATACAATCTTAATGTGATAGCGTTTGTCGAGACCTTGTCCTATAACGTACGGTTGAGCTTGTCCTTTGTTCCAGTCCGGGTCCAACTGCATCATGCGTATCTGTGCTTCTGGCGCACCAAATCACATCCAATTGGTGCATTCTAATTGGCTATGTGGAGGTAGTCATTGCGCACACGCGTGGGTTCGGGTCGGTGGATGCGTGGACGCAAATATGTAGGTTGTATTATGGCGAGACCGCGACTACAAGTCGATGGAGAAACCGCACTGGTCGGCTGGATCTAGTCTTGCACGAACTTGTTTGAGTTAGTATGTACGAATCACTTGGAGTAGATGTATTCAGGAATTGTGCTGGCATTGGAAGGTCGATTGAGGTAATATTACGAGATGCACCGACGTCCAACGTACAGTACTTGTCCGAACGGATCAAAACACGATACTAGCCTTTGTACACTGGTGGAGATTCTCGATCGTTACTACAACGCACAAATAGGTGCGAACAGTCAACCAGTTTGATGGGACAACCGTTGGTCCTACTTCGTAATCGTGGTGGTTGATAAGTTAACTTGGATGTGAAATACTGCAAGCGATTTACGTAGTTTGTCGTGTAAGGAGGGGTTGCTTTATCTAAGTAGGTTGGTATCTGGCCAGGCGAACGCAAACCATAAGTAGGTTGTACTGGTGATTGTTGACTGTGAGCATGAGCAGAGTTGCGTAATCCAAGAAGAGCACATGGTAGTTGGTCAAATCAAGCGGTTGATTCTCGTTTGGCAGTCAGAAGAGCTTTTAATATCCGGTGAAGTCGTTCGACCATTCCACTGGATTGTGGGTGATACGCTGTGGTACGAATATGTTGAAATCCAAGGAGAACTGTGGGTTGCTCAATTAAATATGACTCGAACTGTGGGCCGCGGTCCCTAGTTATAGTGCATGGTATACCAAGACGTGAAGTCTATCCGACCACGAATGCTGTCGCCATGGTTTGAGTAGTGGTATCACAGGTCGGAAGAACTTCTGGCCACCGAGTAAATCTGTCTGTACATGTGAGGAGATATCGAAACTGTTCAGCGATGGCAAGGGCTCAACAATGTCGGTATACACGATATCGAAACAAACATCAAGGAGCGGAAATGATGCAGTTGAGGTGACGATATGACGGTGGATCTTAGACTGTTGGCAAACCAAACAGCAACGCATCTCGTCGCGAATATCCTTGTTCATACCGAACCAAACGAATAATTCAGAAATAAGTTTTCTGAACTTCTTGACTCTTGGATGTGACATGTGGAGATAATCGAAAACAGCTTTGTGCACCTCTTGTTGAAGGGCAGGTAGCGGTGGTCCGGTAGAAGAATCACCAGCAAACTACACACTGATATCCTGTTTGTTGGGCGTTCATTAATGTCTTGTGTTTATCTGCGTCAGGATCGTTAACCTGAAATTTAGCCACATTCACAAAGTCGACGGAGCTGGCGAACATGATGTTTGCCTTTTTAACTCTCAGTGGGCCGTCGGCTACGTCGTTTTATTCCTTGAGATATCGCATGTCCGGTGTGTAATAGGAAATGTAATCCAAATGACATAACTCTCGTGGCGAATAGCGATCGAGGATGGTTAATAAGGCATACGCTAATGGTTTGTGGTTAGTAAAAACACAAAATGTACGTCCTCCAACAGTGACATAGGTTTGGTAACTAGGTAGATAGCCAGTGGTTTACGATTGAACGTACTGTATCGAGTGTGTGCTGACTGCAAAGGTTTGAGGAAAAACAAGATAGGTTGGCAGGTGTTATCAACCAATTGTTGAAGTACAACTCCAACAGCCAGATTTGACGCATCATTAGTGATCCTGATGGGAGCGGTGGCATTCAACTGATGAACAGATGTTGACCGTGCGAGCGTCTGCTTTATGGAGTTGAATGAATTGATAGTTATTTCGGATAGTTCTCAAAGTTTATTCCATCTGAAACCCAACTAGTCAGTGAGTGGCTTCAATGGGTCGTCGAAGTTAGGTAGGATGCGGCGGTAATAGTTAACCGTGCCAATAAAACGACTAAGCTGGCGTACCAAAGTGGGCTGCAGAGTGTTTGTAATGGTTAAACGAACGCAACGATTTAGTTAGCCGGAGATTGAAAAAATGCGAGGCCCGTAAGAAAGGTTTTTTGTCTTACAATTGGACTGACAGCTAAACAAAGGTCTGGTTAGCACGAGTCACAGAACGAAATAATACTTAAAAGAACGACATTACAACAGTACATTCTACTCCACAGTTTTATAGTTTGCTGATCAAAAATGGTATAGTTTAAGAAAAGAACAAATATCACACTTCTCTGCTCTTCAAAACAGAAGGTTCCGCTTGTGTAGTTCGAGTGTGGATTGCTTGCCTGGTTCACCCGTACTGTGATCAGAATAGTTGAGGGCAGAGGGTGATAAGGATCCATGATTTGGGATCTTACTTCTGTTTGCCTGGGCTGCGTCGACGTTATTATTGGTCCTGTGATCGGTTACTGGCACACTAAGGCTTGATGGATTTGAAGGCCCATTTGAACCGTTCTGATCTTAAAATTGGAGCTTATTTTCATCCATTGGGACTGGATGCCTGAGAGCACCGTCTGTTCCTTTCCATCAGACAGTCGAACGTGAACATACTTTGGATTGCGCTCAATTAGTTCCACTTCGTCCACGAGAGGATCGTATTTTGTCGACTTCGCGCTTCGCCGCAAGAGCACCGGGCAATGACACACCTGAGATGGATTTACGATTGTAGGAGAGCAACCGTTACAGAGCATAAAAAGGAACGAATTGCATTTAAGGCATCGAAGAGAACTACCCCCTAATGAATGAGGGGCAAGTCTTTTGATTTTTTGCAAGCGTAATTACTTTTCATAGGGTCCTATCCAGCCTTTCCACCTGTTGATTAATTTGAAGGCTGTAGGCGGTAGTTCTGGTGGTGACTATCCCTTCACTGTGTAAGAATTGCTTCAACTGTTCAGACGTAGAACACGAAACTGGGTCTAAATGTACATACCATGGCATACTAGACAGTGACAACAGTTAATAGAAACATTCAACCACTTTAAGGGATGTTATGTCGGAATAAGCAAAGACAAGCGGAAATCTGGAATATTGTGCTTCTGTAATAAGAAGATATTTATTAAAAGTGATGGAAAGAAGGCGTCTTTCGGAATTGACGTTGAGCCGTTCAAACGGTTGGGTTACTCCGATCAAGTTCCCGTCAGATGGGTTAAAAAACCGATGTCTATCTTCCGCACAAATTGAGCAACGCGAAGTTATTAGTTCTACTCGCTCGTCGGAATACGACAGATTTTTCGAACATACTGTATGAAGCATCCGGATGTCACAAATAGTGAAGTTTTTCGAGGGACATGGTGTTAATTAGTGCGTAACAGTGGTTACGAGATAATGCGTCAGCCACACGGCAATACTGAAAGTCTAAGCTGTTTGATGAGGGTTCAGTCTTCTATTGTTGGATTTTATCGGTTTTGATTCTGTGTGATTCTTATAATACATGAAAGCAACCGACTTCTGATTAGTAATCAGTCGAAAGTGAGTTTCCTGTGAGTAGTCTGCGTTTTCGAATAGCTTCAAGTACAACATAAACTTTTTCTACGGCTGAATGGCGTTCATTTTGTGAAAGGATTCTGAAGAAGAAGGCGACTAGCCTTCCATTTTCAGTAGGGGTGGTGGTTATCGCAAAATCGGAGGCGTCTGTCTGAACAACTAGCAGGACGGGTCAACCATCGTGACGATGGTTTTCCCAAATTCTTCTTTTAACGAATCGAAGCAAAAGAATTTCTTTCGACTGCAGGAATATTTTGTTCTTCACGAGGTGATGAATTTTACTCGGGAGACGAGAAATCCACTGAGAATAATACGCAAACGAACCAATCACACGCTGTTTGGATTTCAGATCATAAAGTGGGGACAGATTTTGAAGAAGTAAACGGTCGGGATCCGGTTTAATGATCCTTTGAACAACTTCGTAACCTAAGAGTTCAATTTTCCCGGTGGATACAACACTCATCTTCATTAAGGGTAATTGCGTACTTCTGGGCGACTTCAACGAGTTTGTCGAGGTTTCGATCGTGGTTTTTCTTATCCTCTCCACATACTGTAGTGTTGTCGACGTTGGGGAAAAGTCGTTACCAGTTGTTCTTATTGGAATTGTCAGTTACCCACTGAAAGGTTGTGACACCATTGGTTACCCCATAGGCTTCAAAAGCAATATACATTTTCTTCTCTTCTCGAATGGACATTTGGTGATATGCACTCCGCAAACCAAGCACACTGTACACAGCATAATTTCTGTCTATCGTGTCATGGAGCCTCGGTAACGGATAGACATCCAGATAAGTGTATCGGTTGATGGTTTGGTTGTAGTTAATAACCATCCTCTTTTTTTGGCTATCGTTCGTAGTGACCAGTAATTGTGTGTGTCTTCAGATACGGAAGGCTTAGTTATTTTGTTTTTCAGCAGTCTTTGAACCTCAGATCTGATATTTTTTTCGTTTGGTTTTTGCCGTTGGGATTTTGTTGCGATCGGTCTAGAGTTAGATCCGAGATTTCTAAACAGAGAAAACGCTTCGACCTAAGCGGCTAACGAAAAAGAGGGGGTTGTCACCATGGAAAGATGTTACAACCTTCGAATGCAACTTGAGGTAGTCGTGTCCCAGCAAGACGTCTGCACAGAGGTCGGGGAGAACATAGTTTAATTCTAAAATAGCGATGACTTTTCCTGGATTATGACAAAGCTATAGCCCTGAATGTGACTCGATAGGCGGATGGAGGCTATAGTGTTTTTACTAAAGGATCTTTTCGCTTGTCATTTATGTCTTCTCACTATCGTAGCCGATGTATAGCTCTCCGAACTTCCAGTGTGCACTGGGATGTTTTTCACGACATCCACATTAGTCAAGCGATTGGACGCCGCTGCAACGGTCGTCAGGGAGAGTAAGGAATTTGTTAGTAACATTGCCTATTCTGAGTAAGTTTTAGAACGGCGGACCTAAAAGTGACCCCTCTTCCCACGATACCCGCACATCGGATCTCTTGTGGGATAATAAATTCGGGGATGTTTGCTATTACCACGGAATTAACAGTTGCTACTCCTGGCAGCAGCGGTTTTATTTTCAGATTGCACGGGAGAATAAGCAGGGTCATAGAACTGCGTAAATTTCTCAGTAGACACTGTAAAACTCGTGGAGTCAACATGCTATGTTTGTGATTGCTGAATGACCATTTTTAAAATGCGGGCTTGATTATAGGCAGTTTCGAGGCCGACGAATTCGTTTTACCAGAGTAGCTTACATATGTTGTTACTCCGCAGGCCACTGGTGAAGGCGTACCTGATAGCGGCGTTACGATATCCTTAAGCAGAGATGGATTTGAAGTTACAATCTTCCGTCAGTAATTTCGGTTTCTGAAGATATTCTTCGAGAGGCTGGCTGGTCTCTTGCTTACACGTAGCTAGAACGTGACATATTTCGTTTTCAGATTTTATAGATTGCTTCGAGGGTTAATATAGCTGATTCAAAGGTAGAGCACTCGGCAGTATACTCGCACATGGAAGGAGATATTTAGTTAATTAGTGTCCGGCTGGTTGGGTTCAAGTGAGTGCATCGCGGCATGGAAGTTTATAAATGTTCTATATCAGTGGGACCATTGTTTTCGGCCTGTCGCGGAACTTGGATCGACGTCAAATCGATCAGGTTGTAAGAACCATTTCATCTCGATGAAATTTTAAGACGAATAAACCGTAATGACTAGACAAACACAACGATTCAGCTAGCCGAAGATTGAGGAAATGCTAGCCCCGTAAGAAAGTTTTTGTTCGTTTTACAATTGGATTGACAGCTAAATAGAGAAAGGACTAGTTAGTATGAGTCACAGGACGGAATAATGCAGAAAGTGACATTACAACAGTACCGTTCACTACAGTCTCTGGTAATGGCCACGTCGACGGCAAGCGGCTTTACTTCAGCTTAGTTAATATGGTGTCCAAGGTTATGCAATGATGGGACTCCAAACTGACATTTGGAAGGATTGATAACAATACCAAAATCGCTCAAATGTTGGAACGATTGGAATATATGTGGACAGTCTTCCTCGGGGCTACGTCTGGCAATTAAAATATCACCAGTGTATGGGTCAACGAAATCAAAGCTACACAGCACTTCGTCAGTTAGATGTTGGAAGGTTTGCGTTGCATTCCTTAGACCAAAGGGCATTCGCAAAAATACACACAATCTAAATGATGTGGTGATTTCAATTTTGGGAACGTCTTTCGCCACAGGAATTTGATGGTAACCCCATCAGGTAGACTTCAGGGAATATGGTTTTGTCGTACAGATCCGGTGGGACGGGATATCGATCTTCAGCGGCGATTTGGTTCACACTTATGTAGTCTCCACATGAACGCCAGTCATTGGAGTCCTTTTTCGAAACCGTGTGGAATGGCGATGGCCATGGACTCTTCGAGGGCCGAATACTCTCAAGTTAGAGCATGTGATAAAATTCCTTGCAAGCGGCAGCGAGTTTGTCAGGCACCAGACGCCTTGGCCTGGAAGCTACTGGTGGATCACGAGTTGAGATGTAATGAAAAGCACTGTGCTTAATGGACGACTGTTGGAAATTAAGACTAAGTATTCCAGGGAATTAGACAAGCAGTGAGACATACTCTGGATGAGCTTCAGCAAGTGTATCTGGTTGACGGAAGAAATCGATGTTCGCTAACTGACCTGTGACGTTCTGGCTGGTGGTTGGATCAAGCAATCGGCAGTGCTTCAGGTCTACTAAGAGACTGAAGTTAATTAGAAAACCTGCGCCCGAAATCGCAAATTGTACATCCGCGAGGAGAAATATCCGTTTCCAGGTGCGTCTCAACCCGATAGACGTTGTGACCGAGCGCTAATCGTAAGTCTGAATGGAAGAATCGTTAGTAGCTTCGAGTGTTTCAGCACGATTAGATGAGATTCGATCCTATGGTGTGGTGGAAAGAACACTAACATTAGCTCCTGTATCACTAAGCACTCAGTGACCACTCTTCTTGTCAGGTATGAAAAACAGGCGACTTGAAGTCTGCGCACCAGCTGAATTTGTCGCAGGAGTCAGTTGACACTGCCGTTTTCCGAATTGTTGGAAGCCAGAGAGGAAGCACACGGAGTGGTGTGACGTCAAATTTCCGATGGTAAAACCATGTTCCATCTGGTGTACGAGTTTTAAATGAGGACTTATTCAACGATTGACTTTGTGTACTGACGAGAGCAGTTGGTTGTGTGCGTGACTGGGATAAGTGCATTATTGGTTGATTCAAGTGAGGCTGAATTTACTAAATATGCCATTGCCGTTCACGGATCAAGGACATAAACGGCGTTGTGTCAGTGGAAGTGGACACTAAGCACTTGAATTCTGTGGTGCTTTTAGTTGGCATGGTTTCGATGCCCTTATCCACCGATGAAATTAGGCTGTCCGAATTCTGATCGGGAACAAGCATAAGTGCTACGGGATCTGGTAGACGTAGCACAAGTACGTGCTTCAGCAAACATTCGTCCATTGGTTTGTCACTCAGCACAGTTCGTATATGACGCAGGAGTTGGGTGGGACAACGATTATCGAGCTACATACCGTCGAGCAGTTGTAGTCGTTTGTGTTTGGACAGCATATGAAGGAACTGTGTCGGGATCAGCAACAATGTCCTGAACTTTATGAATAGTCTTTGGTTGAAGTCCAGCAACCACATAAACATGGTAGTCTGTTCAGCAATGCGATTTTTGTGGAGGATAGGTTCAGTCTGCAGAAACCACAAAACTGGGTTCGGTTGCCAGCAAGTGAGATGTTTCACTGACACAAAGAGGTCCTCAACATTAAGGACTTTTCGTTAATGATACTGTTAAGATGAGCAAATTCTAACTGTAGGTCTCAACTCTGAAGCCGGATTCTGGGTATGGTGTTCCAAAGGTTCCATGTGTTTGGGTGCCAGGCAATCAATCGGATTGCTTGGAGCGCTTCTAAAGAACAGCGGAAACTCCATTTTTGCTCATGGCCAGTTTTAACCTATAAGTACAGCATTGTTATACAATGATTTACACGGGGCGAGTAAATTCGTTTTTTTTCTGGTTTCTTTGCTTTTCTTTTGAGGAGGTTTGTGATTTTTGATGGTGACAATTCCCGACCGTCTTTATGACTGTGATTTTTGATTGGGAATGTGTGTTATTGGAAATAACGGAAGTTAGTGGTGCTCATGCTGCGAGTCTTTGCATGCATCGAAGTAATTTTTACTCCCTCCACGTCTTTTTTTAAATGTGCACAGTGCTTTTTATTCTTCTTATATTGTGACGCGTTTTCCAATTTTTATCGTCATTCTCCGTTTATTGTACGGGCACATGACAGTACTCATTGCGTAAAATCTAATGGGTTGTAGGGTAGCAGTCTTGGGCTTTCAACTACCCGGTTTATCTAACTCATTTATTCGCGCTCAAAAGTCAGGGTTGAACCCCATCATCTGAAAACTATGTTTTAATAATCTGATGATTTCGGACTCACCTTTTTACTTAGTCAGATGACAGGCTGCCGTTCACTACCCACCACTAGGCACAGTTTGAATTTTTGATGTTTGTTTCATTGTCTTTTGTTTGTTTTAGCTTTTGATTTTGTTTACTGGTTTTTCCTAAATTTGATTTATAACATAATGGCAGCTGCCCGATGGCCAGGCTATGGAATAGTGTCCAATCAGCACATGATCGTCACAACTCAAAAGCAAGTCATATTTGAGCCGACGTTCACGAAAGTAACTTCTGTTTCTCCTACCTCAGTTCTCCGAATGTTAGATGGAAGAGGTTGATTATGTTTCCACACAGAAGTTAAAGGATGCGTTTGCCAGGGTTTCTATAATGTCTGTTTCTAACTTTTCGATTTGTTTAGGTTGAAAAGCGTTACCCCGGCTTCAGCCAAGAATTCATTATTGGTCTATTACAGCGATTGGGCGTAGAGAAAGAAATCGACCTTTCCGAAACCAGCTTACGCATTGCTGGATTCCAAGAAGGCGGTATGTCTAACGTTTTAAATCTTAATTTTGCTTTCCCTTCACAGGTGTTAATCGAGGCTCCAGGCGACCCTTTCTAGCCGAAATCGAAACAAAAGCTCAGGCTCTTAAGGCTAGTCTGAGCACCATACCAGACGAAATCACAGACAGACGTGCTTTTATTGAACTAATCAAGTGGGCAATTATCTCAGTTCACATCATCGAGCGCTGCGTTAATCCTCTTATAGGTTGATTGCAAGTGCGATTAAACAAGTTCTGGATGCAGTCACGCAAGTGCTCGACACACTGCAACACGGAACTCAGAGGCAAGCTCTTGATGAGCAGAAGCGAAGCTTTCTTCATTACTGTAGACAGTTTAGCACAACTCTGAAAGATTACTTCAAAGATAATAAGTAAGCATACTTCGATTTTTTAAATTACGAAGAAATAATTTTGACCTGAGGTTTTCAATCCTTGTTGCGTTAATATTACGTTCACTGACTTCATTAAAACTACACCTGGATCAGATCCATTCACTTTATATCTGTTTAGCTGTAGTTCAGGTCCTTTCAAGCGTTTTAATTCGAGTTGGTTCTTGCAGTATTTAAATTGTTCTTTTTATGTCACTATTTAGTGCACTTCAGTTGCCGTAACTGCTGGTGATAGGCCTATTGTTGCCGCTTCATGATGATTTCACTCAATTTCCATAAGAAACCTATTTTGTGGATGATGCCGAACCCTCGCATAGGATTCATCCATTTGTTCAAGATCGTTTGTTGGTTGCAAAATACACTGGTTGCTATTGATTGTTTGAACGTTAGCAGCTGGGGATTTTGTACACTAGGTATTCTCTGTCTTCTCTCTTCACAAGTACATATTGAATCTGATTCAAATGCGTGCACGTAATTTATTACCAAGAAGACTAGTTACCGTAGTTACATATGATGATGTTCGGCTACTCCCGGCGGTCTGTCTCTTGTTCCACCCTTGTTTTTGTTTCACACCGACGGGTTTATATCTTGAATATTTGTAGTCAATGTTATTATCTTCAAAAATCAGTCTACTCTTCAAATGAGCTGGAGTGCTGGGGCCAGCAAAACATATACATCGAAATGCGAAACGCCCATTGGTCATTAGACGCCAACCAGAATGATGTGGACCTTTGTGTTTTTACACTAAAGTCACAGGTTTTCAGTTAACTCAGCAAGCAAAAGCTGGTGGCTGCTTAAACGAGTTGTTCCAGCTAAATAAATGCTTTATTTGAGAATGGGTGCATGATTTCATCATATGTTAATTGCCACTTCATGACAGATGGACTCTTTTTGATGACTCAGCTTGTAATATTTGTCTAGTGAAAATCAATCATGATTTACAGTCTCCCTTGCGTATGTTGCATGGCCGTGGCGATTACCCTTCATAGTGACCGGGAACTATGTTGGCGCGGGACCAGATGAATCTAGTTTACATAGGTATTTGTAACACCTACTGGAGTGTATAGTCTCTTTTCCTAGTGTTTGACTATGTCGCTGCGACGAGCATAGTGTTTATTGTGAGCGATCCGACAAAATAACTGTGTGAATCAATGCTTTGGTCTGGTCCTGATTACCACGACAAAACATTGTATGTTCACCACAGTCAGCCACACTGCGAAATACGCACATCAAGCCTTGGGTGGTTGTGTCGATGGTGGATTACCTGATTGGAAATGTTACGGTTAACATGTTTCCGATGAATTTGTCAAACCGTTGGCAGTATTGAGCGGACACATTTGTGAGGACCGCAACTACCTAATGTTTGTTGCGACCTGCATATTTATCCTCGTTATCATACACAAGTCTGAGGACCGGCGGAACGTCAATTTCAAACCATAAAATACGATAAAACAAGCATTTCCGCGGAAACGGAATAAACGTGAAGAGATCTCACGCTTGTTCCGAAATTGACCCCTTTACATGCACAGAGGAAATGCTGATTGCTAACCCCCCCGTCTAATGCTGTCCGCGCTGTTAGTTTACAGGACTCATTTAGCTCACTGAAGGACTTCTTAAACGAACTTCGTTTTGCTGCTCTGGCTTATATATCCATGCCGGTAGCACAGACTTAATGAGCTCGCTGATCTTCTGCATAATGCGCACTATACATACATGCTTAAGAATGCCGATGAACGCCATTTAGAATGCCAACACTTATCTATTTGACAAGTATCGTTGCACATTTAGGTTACAGGCTCAAGTTCTTGACCGTCATACTAATAAGTGTCCGTGTGAAATAGTGATGATCGACACTGTCCATTTCGTCATGTTTCGGTCATCTGAAGTTTAAATTGACGCCATATTATCCTTTCGTATGACTCAAGATAACTGTCAGTGGTAATGCATCCGTCCTTCGATCATCTAAGCATCGGTTCTAACCATGGTTCCTTCACTTACTCTTGCTTATTTCTGTGTAATCTGACCGCCGTGTGAGAACAGACCAGGTAGAGCGTCGCTATAACGAATGTGTTTACAAAGCTCCTACGTAACAGGTAAAATTTCTGACCCCGAAATATTCATTATAACGAAACCGTTGTAATGATAATCGTATTGTAACGGACAAACTAACCATTCCGACACATTTGCTTGTATTATTATGAAGTGCAAGTCTTGAATCACAGCTTGAACAATTCCATATCACCACCGAGTGCAGAAATACGTGACTCGCATTCTTTGCTGTGAATCTTGTCAAATGTTTTAAATTGAGCTAATCGTGTGTGTTGCTCACTCACTGTATATACCTGTACAAGGCCAATCACGTTACGGGAACTGAAACGACGAAAGAGCAAAAAGAAAACTTGAGTGTCTGACTCGTAGCCTAGATGTGAGCACCATCTTCTACGTACATCCTGCCTAGTTGGACCGAACGTTGGTGAACAGTGTTCAAATGGGGTTACGGTTAGCTGAAACTTGGTTATATTAACTGTGACCATTATTTAGTAACTTTCGTTGGATGAATTTTTCAGTCAAAATCGGTTGGATGCTGCGTCACTATTATATCCCACTTGCTGTGTTAAAGACGGTTAGTGACTCTTCTACGATGACTTCACGTCAAATAGAACTAATCACACAACGCAGATGTATGTGTGCTTGGAAGAGGGGTAGATGACTCAGCGAGCTGACTGCAAAAAATACCGTCGTTTCATTCCACAATTTTGATTATCCGATTGGAGGAACACTAAGGGGGATCGTGTGACAGTCTGTTTGGAACACGACTCCGACTTTTTTTAAAATTGGATCCACGAGAATCAGAAAATTTTAATTTCTCATTTATCAAATCGGATAAATATCATCCCTTATAACACATATGTTAAGCGAATTTAAGTATACTGTGCTTGGTCTGAAAACAAATTTAATGTTAGAGGTTTTCTGCTGTGAACCATACAGAACTATAGGCTACGATGTATGTATCAAGTCAGAACACTACATAATGAAAATTGCGAAGTGGTTTTAGTAGGTTTGATAGGTTATAGCGTATTATCCACTATGACGAGCTTTCCTTACTTCACAATTTTCACCATACTTGTACGTTGTAGTAGAAAAATTTAAATCCTGTTGTGTTTCGTCCGATCAAGTTGAAGTTGAATTCAAATTGTTATCACATCTTAGCACGATGGTGAAAGCAAGTGTAACGCTGGTTCAATATGCCAGTGACAGAATTGTGATTCATGTGTTTCTTGTTTGGTGAGCACGGGTTGGTTGGTTAGTTGATAAAAACAATTTGTATGTAGGTGCATATTTAGAATTCCTTCTGGTGCAACCTTTTGCATTTTTGTCTAAGATGTGGGCAATCTGACATATGGTCCAACGCTTGACAGCAGCCAGTCACCTGGTTGGTGTGCGAGCAGAAGAACATATGGTCCACATATGGTCCAACGCTTGACAGCAGCCAGTCACCTGGTTGGTGTGCGAGCAGAAGAACTTTCGCCTTGAAGTAAGCGGACCAAAGTGTCGAAGCGAAAACAGATTAGGTGGATAGGTAATGATCACAGCGGTTATCGTTCATCCAATTGATAACAGATATCTTTTGTGCTGTTAGTTAGGACAAAGAACGTGCCCAACTAAAGGCAGACCTGGACCAGCCATCAAATTCGAGGCTATGCATGATTAACCGAGTGATATGACAATCCACTGGTAGTGGTTGTCACAAACAGGCTTGATGTCTGGCGACCCCTCAAGGAACTTGGTGTGTCCCGTCGACTGAAGTTTGGATCAGCGAAATATTAAACTGCAGTCAGCCATCATTGACTGACCGAAAACCGACGAAATTGACCACAATGGGGAACGGCCACATTTTTGTTTCAGGTATATACATATACGTTCAATTTCCAGTAGAATGGATTTGATCGAAACCGCTTCTGGTTCCATATTTCTTCATTGTTCCACCCACAGTATGATACGAGCATATGTTCACCAGCTATCATTTTATAGTCACCGCTTGAGCGCAATTGTCGTAGTGAATCGCCATGTACGCACTATGACTGTCAACTAACGAATATTTGGGAACAGTAATCCTGACCCCTTTATTCCAGATGCGATATCTCTTCGCCGGTTTCGTTATCTCGAACACTTCGCTCGTGTGCCACCTCACCACCTGGTTTGTAGAGGCTCACGGCTTGTCAGCGAGTGTATCCCGGAAAAACCTAGTCACACTAGCTGGACTCACAAGCGGCATTCCTTGTGATAACTCTACTTCATGATGAGATTGTCTGAAGCGCACAGAGCATCTTTCATGAGTTGTTGCCTCTGTGCTATGTGGATATATTCCCACTCGTTAGCCAAGTTTCTTCTCTAGACTGCAAATGGTCGACTGGGCATTGAGCCTTAAAGTCAGCCGAATGCTTCGAGTAGGAGTCTTGCTTAAATTCAAAGTCGATGGCGGTCGGTTTCTTTTGGCGTAACACCCGAATGCATGGCTGTTGGGCTTTGTTGACCAGTGACTACTTCATGCTAGTGGTACCGATTTGTGCCAAACACATGCACGCTCAAGCCGCCATTTCATTTGGCCTCAGAATTAGTCATGATGAACGCGCCAGCACAGGTACTGTCTAACGCATGGACGAGTAACTTGCTCTTACATTGCTTAATGGGGTGGTCGTAGAAGGTTTGAATAGCTCGGTACTACTGGCGCAGTTGACGCCAGTCCGTTTGACAGTGGGCCCTGCACGTTAGGCTGGTTTGTCTACATGCAAAGCTGGATCAGAATTCAGAGGAGGCGGCTAGGCGTTTCAACGCTGAGCACATTGACAGACGGGTCGTAACATCGAACGATGACAGAAACCTTATAAAAGTTCCAGGAAACAAGGGACGTCCTAAACCAGAAAAGGTTGGAAGACCGCATACAATAACACGCGTATCTTTTGCCAAAGAGATTAGGAGAAACGTAAAAAACGAATGGAAAGCAGACTTGGGTGACCTGCAAGGGAATGTGGAACAGCAAAGTGTGGAGTTGTCAAAGAAACAGTTTCCGTCCGTACCTCGAAACATAGCTTCACGGGCTACGACTTTAAACGTGAATACATTTGGTGCATTTTGACTGTGGTTTTTAAAAGAAGGTGGCGTTTTCTGTACCGTTCACGTAGAATAGTTTATAGGGTGATCAAAAACTCACTTTTGGTCTACCTTCAGTCTCCATCCTTACGCACACATGCATTGACAGTAACTGATGCCATAAGTGGGTATACTCAGATGAAGGATGACAGGACTGTTTTCCTTCTTCAAAGATGTTTGGTTGTGAGTCTTCAGACAGACATATGAACAAATGCCGTAAAGTCAGTTGGTGCAGTTACTAGATCTGTTGGACGTTCTCGACTAGGTATAGTTCTAACAGACGGTGTGCCACCACAGTACACCTGGACGTTACGCGAATATCTTGATACCGTCTTCAGTCAGCTGTCGCCTGGCAAAGGAGGTCCTATAGAATGACCACCGAGGTTTACCAATCCCCGTTCATCTGTATATTTAAAGCAGATAATCGCAGGAATGCCAGGTAAAATCGATTGACACTTTGAATCAGTTCATCTCATCTCGTCCACAGTGTATATTTTTGTGAAAACAGAATTCCAGGCAATACTTGAGTCTGTCATTTCAATACATTTTTTTCGTCGAATATGTTTTCTTCGGTAAGTGGAGATAAGCAATCGACGAACGTTTTCACTTAAAGGGAACTACGATTCTGTTTAAATGGTATATATATATATATATATATATATATATATATATATAAGTTTTGGTTGTGGTTTTTTTTTAATGCGGTGTTTGCAGTCTGCGTTGACAATTTTGGTTCAAAACAACGAGTAGTAGAACGTAAGATGTATTGTACGAGGACATTTTGTTCGCTTGCCTTCAGTTACTACAGCGGAAATGGTACCAACTGTTTATAGTGGGTGGCGTAGTAACAAGAGATGAAAACAGTGTGTAGTGGTGACAAATCAGTTACGTCCTAGACGCAGTGGCATTATCACGTCATGTTGGCATTGATATGAGAATCTCAGGAAATACTGTTAACAAATTAATTGGTGAAAGTTGATGACTTGGATGTTGAAAATACGAAAGACAAGGATTAAGCTGAACTTAGATTGATGTGTGGGGTTAAGACATAAGTAAATGTAGAAAGGGGAAAAAGGAAATACAGCATAGGGAAGTAGGAGTTACCAAGGAAAAGAAAAAGAGATGATCATTTTTTTTCTGCACGCGAAGAACTGGTCTGACGAATTGCTATAGCCTCTGCACACTTCGAACTGTGCCATGGTTTTGGACGGTACGTAATTTGGAAGGTCGTAGTTACATCCGCCTTGTGTCCAGTTCTCGTCACCTGTCTAATAATGGAACTGTGCGAAATCCCGTTTGCCGAATTAGTCAACCATCTGCGGGATGTGCTCATTGATGCGTGTTCCAAGTTGAATTAGCGTACGATCAACTTTTCTGCAAACGAAGATACGAGTAAAGTCGGCAGTCAACTTTATTGATGAGGATGATATCAGCGTCGTCTCTTCAATAAACATGAGTCTTGCAGCCTTATCCGTTCGCTTGACAGCGGAAGTGATCAAAAGTGTTATCTTCTCGATATGATATTGAGAGGTAAACACGTTTTCGTGGTAGGCTTATGATAACAGGATTTGGATCAACTGGCTTGGCGTAATTATCAATGGAACATGGAGAGTAACCATCAACTAACAAGGTTGCCTGTGGCAGTTGCTCATCTTATTCTGACTTATCAAATGTAGCAATTCGATGCAGTCTACTGATTAATATGCGTACAAGTCCGCGTTTGTAAGATATACACACGAAGGTACTGACCCAACTAGATACTCTTGTGATGTATGCCCCTAGCTACCGAGTCTTATGCTTTTCCAATCAGCCGCATATCCAGAAAAGCCACCTGTTCGTCTGTCTCAGTTTCAAGCGTGAATCTAATGTTTATCTGCAAATAGTTCAGCGTGGCATGTAGTTGAAGCATTTAATCTCTGGATACATTAACAAGAAATATTTCGTCTATATACCTTTGTAAAACGGGATTTGTATATCATGCAACGCCGGCCGCTCTAAATAGTCTATGAATATATCTGCTAACACAGGACCTAGTGAACTGCCCATGACGATTACATCCATTCGTTGATAATAGTCTCCGTCGAACAAAAATTTTACGTCACGAATACAAAGAATAATGTACCTAACTCGTTTGGAGGTATTCCAGGCCGGATATTACGTGTAGTTACATAATCGCTCATAATACCAGTCAACTCATCAATAGGAACGTTTGTAAATAATGAGTAGATATTGAAGGTGTTTAACAATGATATCCGGGACGAGTTTGATTAATTGAACCGCATGCTTGAGGCCGAATTTACTGAGTTCAGGTCGTACGGGTTCAAGTGACTCAACTAAGGCTAGCTGACCTTAGTAACTGTGGATCTCATTGAAACGACTTAATTGCCCTGTCCGTCCAGCATAAGCAGCCGGTACTGTTTTCTCTGTAGTAACTGATGAGAAGCGAACGCAATGTCTTTGAATATAACATTTTCCGTTCCACTACTCGTTTTTTCCCCGTCAAATTTTGGTTTGTTCACTTTGTTATTCAACGCCGAGTAAAGTAAGCCAGATCGCTGTATGCATCTGATGAGATAAAGCAAACCACACCAGACTCTCCGGAAAGAAAGAAACGGTCTATAAAGCGGGAGATTATTCATTCATAAAATCTGCTCCAAAGTCCATCGTACGTAGGTGAAATTGTTCCACTTCGATCCACATCTGATTACTATTGACTGACAAAAGCTACCGCAATTTCTGGCAGATCATGAATAGGCTGATTAAGTTGAACTCACCAGCTATGTCAAAATGCTCAGTCATAATTTCGAAAAGACAAGGATTAGTTCGTTTTCAGCTCCCGTATCATTATCTTTTTCTGCTGGTCCATCTACTTCCATTGAAGGCAGCCTTTTGTCAAATTCTTACCCGGTTGAAGTCCGGCTAAACAGGCAGACCTTACTACTTATCACCGATCGTCCCTAGGGAATGTGCTGAATTTTCATGCTTACCTGTACCTGAGATATTCACCCAGTGTTTCATACATCACATAGTTACGGACTAATTAGGGGCTTTACACATCACATCAGTTTTCAAAGTAAGAAGGGCCCAAATTCGCTCGGTTTCATGCACATCCGTAGCATTGGACAGCCTCGGAGAACTATTTCTTGCTCGATTGAGAGCTGTAATGAACATGGTAGACTCGAATCAATCCGCCTACCGCCGTCCATGTCCAACCTTGGTTTCTGTCGTTTGTCTAGTTCCTCGATCATTAAAAATCTAGAGCTGTTTGCGTTTTGTTTACCAGACTGCAGCGTTGTGTTAGGAAACAGTGATCGAGAAACGTGACTTAAAATTATTGACGAATCCAACATGTAATCCTCAACCGTTAATCTTTCACGCGATTTCTTTACGGACCCAATTTAACAATGGTACCTCATCGCTATTCGGTACTGATTTTGGTGTCCCAAAGAATTAAATCTTGTCTCCATTCTTACGCCTTCTTTACATAACATCCGCACCAACACACGATCATATTTTCTTAACGAAGTATACATCAAGTGGCGTACTCGCTTTTCCTTGCTTGCTCTACTGAACAGTTTGTTCGAACTTCCAGCTCAGTCAGAGTTACACACTCTATCTCTTAAAACAGGTGTAAATCTCTTTATGTGTTGTCTGCTTATGACAGGGAACAAATATGATGAGCTTTCCTCTGAACGCCCATTTCTTCGTGTGCCTTTACCTCGATTTCTTGCCGTCAAATTCCTGGGGATTACTTTGACTAATAATTCATGGTCGCTTCTTGTGACCTTTATTCTCACCAAAGTCGGAGAACTCTCATTTTATATCCAGCGTTTTGAATCTCTTTTCTTTTTGCAGCAGTCGACCAATCGACTTCTCTTGATCTGTTGTCAAAATACATACATTTTTCTAGGTCACTAAAACGTATATCGTGTTGTAGCAGTGTCCTTCGTTAGTTTCACTACTTTCGATCATTTTACAGTGTGCGGCAACTCACTGTATTTATTGTGATCCTCGTAAGTGCACTTCCACATCTCTCACTAGTTCTCAGTTCATTCATTTTGTCTACCTACATCCCGTCCTACTCCTCTTCTGTTTTTTTATTTGACTCGGTTTTTGCACAAACCCAGCCTCTTATTCTTGAATTAACCGTGTAACCGAATCAATAGTTCGCTTCTGCTGGAACTGATTATGGCCGTCCTCTGAATTTGTTACAGGGTTTATAATTATTATCACCACTGTGTGACTCAAGCTCATCAGGTTTATTGTCTTCGCCGAACACATACGTATGCAACAAATTGAAACTTGACCTTTCAAATGCACTATATCTATTGTTGACTGGATTTCAATAAATCCTGTCCCTTATTTTAAAATCCCTATCATGAGCTCACTGTGTTCGTTGTCAAGTGTGACCAGGACGATTGCGATGTCTGTCGTATAACACCGTCACACCGAAGTGGTTTAAAAAACTACAGCTTTGTTTAAGTCAGTAAAACCAACTCACCACTTCATTGAAGCCTCTCTCACGAACGTTTGTCTAATATTTTTTTATTGTCATTTATGCATGTATCGTAGCCAACAAGCCGTCTACAACAGTGCCAATCGCCTCGTGAATCAGGCCAATTTGACATTGCTGGTTATCCGGCAGTTCGAATAAGGCGAATTCGCAGCATCCCGTGCAAAACTGTTTCCAGTCAGCACCTCAACTACCAACCGGTTTTCCGATCGTCCGTTTATTTTGTTGCTTTTCTATTGTTTGCTCACTTCTAAAATAAAAATATTTGACGATTTACTATTTCCCTCAACCTCTTTCTTGTTTATGTGTGCTGTAACTTCGCAGTGCTCATTCGATATTTTGTTTCCCTTTGTCTGAACCACAATACTTGTTTCATCGACATTTATACCAGAATATCCCGCGTTTTTGCTCGGTATTAAATATGTAAATAACCTGTCTGTGTGCGATTGAAAGTTTCGGAACTTTCTGTCTGCTATGCTTAAGTTACGCAACCGACACTAGTTTCTTAACGTTTGTATTCTGAATACGAAAAAACGTGATAAACGATATTCCTTGGAAGACCAAATATCGTAGTAATCACTAAGTAAACCCCCAGTTTGTAGTCAATTCTATATGGTAAATGTCTAGCATACAGTAAACATTGTGATGGGTTTCATACAGCAGCTCACATTTTAAATCACTGAGTTCTGTTGGTTGAGCACATAAGCCTGAGAATTATCGCAGGATGTTAGCTCGTTTTTACTCCCGTTAATCGCAAACACGAATCCATTGATTATGTGTGAGCAACAATAACGTTAGGACCTTTCGCGCACAGCAAATGGGTTATTGCTGTTTGGGCATTGTGGCATCAGTGTTTATTACCGTTCTGTTTCTTCTGTTACACAACAACACGGCAAATTATATGACCAGGTAAATCAGGTAGCCCGTACCTGTAATGCTTCTCGGGTTCCTGATCAAACGCCATTTTGCCGATGCCTGTTGCGTCATCGCATGTGGTCATCACTTAGCGATACGTTCTGTTGCAGTCCATCTCTTTTAATACTGCTGATATCCACACCATCGTGGCTGCATTGCTACTGATATATTTTGTAGAAATCCCTGACACTTAGGTTGACCATGGTTTTACAACGAATTAACGTCTACGTTTTCTGCACTTGATAGTGCATCAGGCTATCTTATTTGCACTAATCGCCTGACTACTTACAACCTATGAGTATTTGGAGTTTATATGCGTTGATAGTCAGTCTGAATGCAAACGCAATCACTTCGGGATTACCGTCGATTCTGTTCTAATTCAGTAATGCTTGTCGGAGGCTCGTACATGAAGGTATTCTATTTGTTTTTTTTTTGTACGCATGCAGTTCGCTATTTGTCACGTGTTCCTGGCATGCTGATTTGAACTTGAACCACATGAGGTTTGACTAAGTAGACTGATCTTCGTGCTGTTTTGCTAACCTAACACGCATTTTCGTATATTGTTAATATGTACTTGCGTTTTTCGAACTAGAGTTGATTCGTTGGCGAGAATATCTTTGTCGACAGGTTACTAACTTGTTTGTTTCACATACATTGAACACTACTCTTCGCTTCTTTCGTACCCGAATGGAGCTTTTGAGAAGTGTCACTATTCTCAAGGTTAGCTCTTGTTGGAATCAATCAGTAGTCGTGTGTATTCTCATCATGACTTGGATTCGAAGTTCCTGTTAGGTTCCCACTAGGTAACCGTGTTGACAACTGCTCCATTGACCTCACTTTGGACATGATTGAATCATCACATCTGAACGTTAGACTGCAACCGTTGGCGAAATTGTTACCAGGTCTTTTTGTAAAATACCGATGGTAACCGGCTACTAATTACAATTTGTGTATGCACTTCCTCAACCAACTTCAAATTAATCGTCGAGTGTTAATACGTCTGCTTTGTGATCAACTTTAAACGTTAGTACAAACCTACTTTCTCATCATTCAGGTTTTGCTTTAGAACTGGAATCAAACGTTTTTTGTACGCTACTGGTGAGTTTCACTGGAAGCTAAACTGGGGTCTAGCGCTTCTGTTAGAAATCGGCTACCCGGAAGACCTATCGGAATGTCAAAGACTCGGACAGATTTGGATGGTTTTCAATTTCTAACGAGTTCATATTTTCAAAGACTATTCATCTGGTGGTTATTCTTTTCATATTTGGAAATCCGCTTGTCCTAGCCGTAATCGGATGCCATACTCCTGTTTTCTGCTTTAAAAGTCCCTCGTTGCGTTTAGTTGCTAGTCATATGAAACGTTATTTCTGTAGTGAGTATACTATTTTTAATTCACTCCAAACACCAATTCGTAAACACTGTTTGTACGTACTCTCCGTCTTGCCATTCATGTGATGTAGCGTATGAGTAAACTCTAACCCAAATGAACATTCTTTGGTCAGTCGGTAAATCTATTGTTCTAGCTTCGTTCAGTTTTAGTGTTTTGATATGTATTGCGCCTGAGGTAAGCTGTTATTACTGGCAACCCTGTGTCTCACTCTCTTGTCTTTTAATGTTGCATTTCATTCTGACCAAACTCATTTATCACTCGAATTGAAGGAAATATATTGTAATTTGAACCGATAATTTTAGTGCTACCAACTATACGTAGTCGTAATGGGACTGTATGGGATTTGGATGACTGGCTTCGTGTCACTTAACTTACTCCATACGGCTTGGGAAGGATGGCTATGTACACCCACTTTTCAGTTAGAGTATATACAGTCACGCAGGTGATTGTCTCAGAATGGGCAGTCTGATTTGCTTGTTTCTTATTATTCTTGAAATACAATGGTGTGACCTTAATCTTACATGCAACTCACATTTCCATTTGCTGATCTTTTTTCATGCAGCCTTAGTTCTCGCTATGGTCACATCAGGTGTTCATGTGAGTGTCTATTTTCATGTCCGATATTTGGGTCCAACATGAGTTAACTGGAGCCCAGTGATTGTTTGGCTGACTACCACTCCCGATCAAGGATGGGAGCCTCACTTTCCTCGGTTGCTGTTGTCTAGGTTTAGCCTGCTCGAGGATATTGTGCTTACATGTATCACATTAGAACGATCGTTTTACCGTGTGGAAATTAGATGCCTAGTCTTAAGCAGCCAACTGCGTAACTTCCATTGGTGTTGTCGACAAAAGTGCATGCGTATTTGCTTCAACATTACTTGGGAGTCAAAGTCTGTAACTGTTGACTGAGTAATGACAACTATAAATGTGAATGCTCTGACATGAATCAGTCGAGCTGTTTTTTTTGATCGTATGATTTGTGTCTTGGCGTAACCGTGCCCTATTTAGGTCTTATGTTTGGTGTTCATATTTAACAGTGTTCTGAAACAGTTTGTCATCCGTCAGCAACACATTCTGTGTCGTGTGGAATCATTTGATTATAGTAGATGCTTGCTACTTTGTAATTCGCTTTCAGTCAGTATCCCAATGACTCTGACCTATCGCCTAGTGGATAAATGTTTGAGTTAGCATTCCGACTCCTGTAAATCGTGGATTCGATCTCCAGGCTTGTACAGTACTTATGAGACTCAACTAGTCAAAAGCAGTACACCACTACCACTCCGCTAGTGGTCACCGGGATCAAATGCTTGAAAATTTGTTGTCTCGTTGCTTACAGTGCGTATAATTGTGAGCGTCGGTTGCACACACGTAACACCGCTTCCTAGAACCATTTTTCGTTTTGTTACTAATTACATGCTTACCACTACTGTGTATTAAATGAATTCCTGTCATAACTTATACTTTTCACTGTGCTGTTTAAACGTTTGTTACGTGCGGTGTTCAACAAATGTCGTTAGAAAGACAGAAACAAGATATAACGGTGCAAGGTGTAGGCAACCTGGTGTTCAGCGTTTAAATATAAACAGCTATTTATAGTAGTTAGGCCCCCTCCCATTTTTCTTTTTGCTTCCTGGCCAAGGCTTGTTTCTACATGGTTGTACAGCAGTTAAGCATCGGGGAGAACCGTTGATGATTGCTGTTTATGGTGATAATGATATATGGGGCTGATTAGAGTTCCAGTAATCCGGATTCTACTTAAACCGGTGGCATTTATTCAACGCTGAGTAGCCGGATTAGATTATTTATATTTTGTACGACAACGTCAAAATTGGTACATTGCTGTCTGTTCCTGTTTTGTCCTTTGAGATGTGTGTAAAGTCGTCTTGTAAATCACAGGTAGGTATCATGGCCCACGGTTATCGTGCATGCGTGCAGTAGTCTCGTCCAGTCTTCTTGCGTGCTGGAACGCTAGGGGTTAACCCGAGAGCGCTGGCCACGTAAATTCACAGACTGCTTCCTTGCTATGACATGATCCGTGATTCCATACACGTGTGTTCAGGTTGGTTCCATTAGATGGGCCACAATTTCAATCTACTTGTGGTGTGGGTTAGACATTTGAAGACGATTATCAGGTGCTGACTACACGAACACTTTCTCGACCACGCGCTACTCAGTTATTTGGTTAGACTGCATAGTGTATCGCGCAAGACCGTCCAGAAATTAATTACGAGTGAATAATTATCTAAGCCTCCAATAAGTAGGGCGCACCTTCAGTAAAATATCACTTCATAATGGATCAGACATTTGGTGGCGTCAATGACGTTGCGTTTCACCGGCTCACACTTATCCACAGAAAAACTATTTGATGGATGCTAGAAGGCAGTCCAGTGGTTTCTGTCCTGCCTCATATTTCTTGCACCCACCAGACACGGTCTATCCGGTTTTCACACGGGTGGCCTTTAACTATAAAATACTGTCTCATCAATTTGAATTTGGTGAAAACTTAATAGCACGAAGTTGGATGACGTTTCTGGTCACACCTTGCTGCATCTCCGCAAGTGCTCACTGTGGCCCACAGAGCGAATTCAAGATAGCGGGAGCTGGAAGGTGTGTCTACCCCCATGTCCAGTAGTTTATAAAAATAATGGTTGAAGTAAAACAGATTCGAGAATTAATTCATCGCAAGGGTATGGGTGGTCATAAACGTCGCAGAAGAACGGAAGGATGATTTGGTTGTTTTGTACTGTATTATTTTACCCACTCTGACTTGCATTACCTTACGAAGGGGTTGACGTGTTCTGCAGAGTATGCGCACGCAGACAAAACGCACGTGTGTGTACGGTATAAAGGTTTGCATGATTCGCCATCAATGACAGCGTGTGATTGATCTGGATCATGTGACTCTTGATCGGGTAGGTGAACCTTGATCTGCCTCCGTTTGCATTTTGGTGCTGTACAGTGGTCGCCGTACATGTATTCTCTTTGTTGCAGTACATTACTGGTGCTTGACCTTGTAGAATTTCTCCATTACTGACAAAATGTTGGTCATGCAACTGGTCGCAGTCTGCCAGGCTAGTAAACACATTTTAGCGGATAACGAGCAACAGCTGTTTGGATGCATTTTTTAAGCTTCCAATGTTTACTATACCAAAATGATTCTGATGACCAAGCTCTTCGAATACATCGTAGTTTATCAAGTCAAACTAGTGGTACACATGCGTTTAGACTGTGCTTATAATAATCTGCTGACGCCTTTTGATTATTTAGGATGTTTTACGTTAGGTGCACCGAGACTTTGAATAGGCGTTCTCAAGTCGGCTGATACTTCTGTTCTAGTTTTAGCGAATTTGTCCTGAGGTCATGATTTTGGCCAAACAGCAATAGGTTTGGCAATGTGTGATGTGGGTAGTGAGAAATCCTATATGCGAAACAATCATCTCTGGTGAGTCTGTATCACAGGCAACCTGTCTATAAGAAATAGGATAGAATAGGGTGACATGCATGCCTACTGTCCATTTTATTTTCATGACATGATCTGTGGTCGTCACAAGGTGTGGGCGTCATGCCGGAAACTCACCAACGAGGTGACCATTAATGAGAGATTTAGAATAAACCGTCACCAACAATCCAGTAAACAACTCAGAGGGCGAATTAGCTTCATTGGTCTGTGAAGTGTAGTTCGGTGACCGAATGAGGCCGTCGAATAGACTTTTCCCAAATCTTGTGTATGGACAGTGAAACTCAATGCTTTTGTTCTATGAAAGTACGGAGTACAGTATTGACAGCTAAGGTAAGGTAATTTCCGTCTGGTCATACTAAGCAGCTTTCGGTTATCGGCAGCTCAGCCTTAGAGAACTTTAAAACGTTTACAGATTCTCACCCTCTCATACGGTTAACGTTGTCAACCTCTCCAATATGGCAGTTAGTCGAGTGTGTCGGATTAACTTTTTGGTTGTTTTGACGTAAAGGAACTGTTATTCACCAAATAGCGAGGTCATATTCACACTAGTTTCGATGGCGAGTTTGTTACGCATTGTATAACAGCTAGCTGTCCACACGTTGGCGTGAATAGAACCCACCACGTTACACATGGTCAGTCGTACTCACTTTCTACTTCCCATTTACCCGAACGTCCTGATCCCGCTAACAGCTTCTAGATCCCCCAACCGTGCATTGCTTTTCCATCATTGAGCTCGTGTTATATCACTGTCTGGCCCTAAGCTTATCTGGCATTCCTCCACGTTATTGTCGCATCGGTTCCAATGCACAGCTCATTTAGGCGACTCTTCTAAAAGTGACGGGTTCCAAGTGTGTGCGGATACGTGGTGTGGCCACGCCAGACATCTGAGTTAGTGCCGTGAATTACTGACTGATGTCGCACACCTGAGGATCCATACCCAACAAACGCACATTAATTCGACTATAGTTCGGTACATTATTGTGATAGTACACATTAACGGCCACTTCGTGCTGCATGCTGATAGAGGGTTGTTTTTATAATAAATGACATCCGTAAAGCTCTGTAGTCAGTGGTCGCTAATTACCTATGCGGTGCGGAACACTTCGCTAACGTTAATCATGTCCACAGTTTCAACATAGAGACCTCCTCCGGATTCCAGTGATGTTGCAAGACAACTGCGGCTGTTATTGTGATCCGTTTAGATCGTTTGCAGCATTCGGAAGTCACTTTTTTTTAGGAATTGAACTTTGATTGTGATCACATAGTCGAATTTATCACTGCTAATCTGTTGTCTACCGTCGGTAAATAACCTGATCAGACAGACCCATTTTCTGATTGCAATTTTGCTCCGTTTATGCAAGCAAGTATATCAGTTTATTTGCAGTCCCATGAGAAATTAATCCAAAATGATTTGATTTGGTTTTGCAGGTCATTATTCTCGTTTGCAAACGTATATCCTTTCTGTCGATTTAAATTGTAGTCCGACCGATTCACAGAACACATTAGCTAATGCACGAGAAGTCGATAAATCATCACGCCTACAAACAACCCGGTTAGGAGATTTTTGAACCCATGCTTGTAGTGCATTTTCACAAGTGTTTCTGAGTGGGAACAATTAAGACAAACTAAGTTTTGTGCGTCACTGTGATCCCGGTTTCAATTGGAAGTCGATTGGGTGTTCTTCATAGCATACTAACGAAACTTAGGTCCTGCTTTTTATGCAGCCATAGTAATAGAATGTGTGGGATGGAAGAATTTCACTCTCACTTCTTAGGCCGTTGTAAGAACTCTGGACTTCTAGACAGCATTTGTTTACATCATCTGTGGTAGAATTCACTGGTATGCCTCCAGATTGTAAGAAGCTGGTTTGCTAATTTCTAGGCAGTATGAATTATGCCGAACTCTATGTACTGGCAGGCTTGCGTAATTAGCGAGGAAGGCAAACTTGATCAACGACTAGTTCAACTTTGTCAACAAGTTGGAATTCGGAAAGTGTTCTATTGAGCGCACTTTTAAATTACAGTCAGTCACAAGCATCGGACTGCTTGTTGAACGGAAGGAATATGGTTTCAAACCTTTAACATTAACGGACAATAGATGAGACAATTTTTATCCGTTGTCATTAAGAATGCTGTTGTGAAACTACTTCTCCTCTAACCTCAGAAATTTTTAACCATATCATGGATCACATTCATTTCACCGTCGTGGCTCCAACTATCGCTAACTGATGTGAACCACACCTGTGCTGTTTCCACTTTTTTCCGCTACTTGGCCATCGTGATCTGGCTTACGCGCTGTGTTGATTCCAATGACAGTGCTGACTAATGTTTCGACTCTGTCCGGTACAACCGAATCAAGCAGATCAAGGGAGTCAGACTTTTGAGTCAGGGGCTCAGAGCTGGCTCCCATAGGAAGTCCCTGTATTATGTCTTGCACTTTGGACTATCAGACCATAGGTTCAAGGTGGGATTCTTGCCTCCAACCTGTTTCCACAGCACAACAGGCCGGGAGATATCGAAAGGCATCATTTATCAGACAAAGCCAGCCGTTCATTTTAACTGTCTCCTTTTTCTTTCCCTGATTCTCGTTTCTCCATACCAAAACAACCGTTAATGCATATCTCCATCAACATCTGCACTTCGTTGACAAATAGATCATCAAGCTTAAATGGCGAGCACTAACTCGAGTACAGAACTGAAATTATACCGCTTCCTGTAAATGTGTGGTCATAACCCCAAAGTTGCAACCCAATTGAACTTGCCCACGGACAATGGTACGGATCCTTCACAGGATCCTTGATAACACTGGCCAAATCCCACAGTCAAACTAGTGGACGTCAGCAGACTAAAGTTTGGTTCGTTTTTATCACAATAGATATCTAATTACCACATGTCACACATAATGCTTCGGTCATAGTCTGTTAACACAGAACAAAAAACCCTTATTTATCGTATGTGTATACACTGTGCTAAACGATAGTCCAGCTGTTGGGAGAAGCACCGTTTATATTGCTGTATTTGATCTTCTTGGATAATCTTAACATTCGGACATCGTTATGCTTGTTGGTGCTATGAACACAGCGTCATAGTCTTAACGCAGAGGAAAAGTTGCTTGGTTGTATGCATGGTGTCAGCATACGGTACACTGGCAATAGCGTCTGGGCACAGTTACGCACGCTTTCCAGATTGTGCATATCAGATTGGTAATCTGAGCACAAAAGTTGGCGGTGTATCAACATATAGTGACCACCGATCGTGTAGCTTCTCTAAGGATCCCAGCTGCAACCGTGTTTCCCCGTTTGTCTGTTCTGTACACATGGTTCTGTGTACGATTGCAATAGGAGGCCTGATAGGAACTCAGTGCCACGCAGTGAAGGCTAGTCCGTTTCTTAACGACTCATCTATCATTTCATTCTTCAAGGTAGTTTAACCCAAACCTTTTCAAGCGTTGTTTATCGCACTCGAAGGTTTCATGCACTTTTCGCTTGGTGCCCTTTTGAGTGCCGCCGACTGGGCCGTGACCCATCCCACGCTTCTCTTCTTCGAGCGTTGTTTAACGCACTCGAAGGTTTCATGCACTTTTCGCTTGGCGTGCTTTTGAGTGCCGCCGACTGGGCCGTGACCCATCCCACGCTTCTCTTCTTCTCTTGGTTGCTGCCGTTGGTCCCAGACTAAGCTAGAGCTAACTACTTATCATGTTTCCAAATATTGCCGGAAATATATGGTTTGTTTCCAAACCCCACTACGCTCTTTATTTCGATGACTTTTGGGACTGCGTTTCTACTGCTCTCCAGAAAAGGCGTTTTAAATTGTTAGTGGACGAGGGCCTAGCGCATACCCACTTGTCCACTACACCTTGATAAATGCCGTATACAATCTTGATATTGATTAATTTCATGTCACTATTCGTGTTAACTTGGCTTTAACGATGAATTATGGATCGTCTGCTAGTAAACTATCCAGATGGAACTGAAGCGATCATGGTAAACAAAGGCCAGTCGAAAGACACTGACAGGTAAACCATTTGGTTTGCAACAGTTTGGTGATCGAAACACTTTTTGAGCATACATCTCAACGATCATGTGTCCCATTTTTAAGGGGTCAGTTGAAAAGATTCAGTTGAAACAGGGAAATTTCCGTCAGTTCAACCGAGCTTATGAATAAACCCTGACCGATGACAACACTGACTGTAATGAACTGAAACGCGAATTAACGAAGTGTCTACGTGTAGACCGTAAGGACTATCCGACCGTGGAAGATCAGGAACTGTAGAAGGTATTTTTGTTTGGAAGCAATCAAGTGATGCTTGCCTTGATTGATATCGCGTCAATGGGGTTTCGTATGAGAAAGGTGGCTTACGACTTGACAGACGTGCTCGACACTTTGCAATTCAAATGACCTGAATCAGCTGTTTCACACTGGGCGGTAAACATAGTGCAGATACTTATGGCATTCCCGACAAATTTCCTTCGAAAAATGAAGTAGCTTTTTAGTTAAGTCTACTGAAACCTCACATCAACACCGTTCTCCTTCTGCTCTTTTCAGAGATAGTAATGATACCTTGTGTTTCTGAACTTATCTTGTTTCTGTGTGTGGCACTGCACAGATACCTCGTGATGAGTGTTCATTACTGTTAGTCTTGATTTTCAAAAGATCTTCCGAAAATCATTTATCAACCATGTTTGTGTTCCAGGATACTCAGGGTTCATAATACCGTGGTGTCTGAACCACAAAGAGCAAACTTGGTGGGGGAAAATCGGCGGGTTTTCGTCCATTTCGCGGGAGGTTCGATCGTGTTTTCGCCTCGCAATAGCCACAGCAGTATCACCACTCCTTTTCTCAGTCATCAGTCGTGGTATTTTAGACCCAGAGGATGTTGTCTCCTGGGTTGTCCGACATGTTTATTGTGTTATCTCCATTGCAAGATATTCATATTATTGTGTCAGTTTGTTGAAGTCGTTTTCCGCGTCCCCAGTGGGTGCAAAGTGAACATTTACGGGTGGCTATCATAGACATTCTTCACTTCAACCGTTTAGCGATAACAGGTTTGTACGTCCCATTATATCTCGATGTGATAGGTAGTATTCCGGAAGAGGATCTTGGTGGTTCCGAGGATCCTGATATAAGTATTGTCTTGGGCAGTTGAATGACCGACATTGAGTGAGTGGACGACGGAGTTCGAATAAGATCTTTCAGAGTAAACATCCTAACCATGTTGAATTGGTTGAATTTTATGGCTGGTCTGTATAACATAATGTTTCTACCTTTATGGTGTAAAGTAATGTTACAAGTCTGAATTGAACAGGACTCTTTCTGCATTAATGAAAAGATCATGGCCAATCAAATCTGGTAGACAAGCCTATCAAGACTATCGATCGCTTCACTTATATGGATAGCGACATTTTGTAAGATTATAATATCGCTGGTGAGATTCCTATGGGAATAGAGGCGGCACATACTGCGTTTGCAGGTCTTCGCCGTTCATGGACTCCCAAAGACGTTCGTTTATATATATATATATATATATATATATATATATATATATATATATATATATACGGTCGCACGGGCAAAGATGAAAGGGGA